>JAJGST010000074.1:0-192934 GCA_020746105.1 Trogon surrucura
ACACGTAATTAGGAAACTTTGGGTCTCAAAAACACCAAATTAGACAACTTTTTGGTCCAGTAACACTTAATTAGGGAAATTTTGGGCTCAGAAGCACCAATTTAGGGAACTTTTAGGCCCAGAAAAACTAAATGAGGGTTCTTTTAGGCCCAAAACCAACAATTTAGGGAACACTGGGACTCAGAAGCAGCAAATTAGGCAACTTTGGGGCTCAGAAGCAGCAATTTAGGGAACTTTGGGGCTCAAAACCACCAAATTAGAGAACTTTTAGGTCCAGTAACACTTAATTAGGGAAATTTTGGGCTCAGAAGCACCAATTTAGGGAACATTTAGGCCTAGAAAAACTAAATGAGGGAACTTTTAGACCCAGAATCACCATCTTAGGGAACATTGGGACTCAGAGGCAACGAATTAGGCAACTTTGGGGCTCAGAAGCAGTGAATTAGGCAACTTTGGGGCTCAGAAACACCAATTGAGGGAATTTTCAGGCTCAGAAAAACCAAATTAGGGAACATTCTTTGCCCAGAAACACCAATTTAGGGAACTTTGGGGCCCAGAAGTACTGATTTAGGGAACTTTCAGTCTCAGAAACACCAATTTCGGGAAATTTTAGGCCCAGGAACACCTAATTAGGGAACTGTGGAGCTCAGGAATAGTGATTTAGAGAATTTTTATGCCCAGGAACACCAAATTAGCGAACTTTTGGGCTCAGAAACACCAAAATAGAAAACTGTCGCGGGTTATCGCTGGGCCGGCCACTAACGCGGACAGACGCTCTCTAACCCCCTCTTCCCCCACTAAACGGGAAGAGAAAAGGGAATGAGGCAGAGAGACTTACGGGTGAGAGAAGAAAAAAACTTGAACAGCTTTAATGAAAATAATAGGAATAATGGTAAAGAGATAAAAGTAAAGAATTATATACAACTATAGATAGTAGCCCGATATCAAACCCGACTCCCTCCCCCGATAGAAATCACCACTGGTGCTGCAGAGCAGGAGGCGCCGGGGAAGCCCCAGGCTCAGTGGCGGCGGGGAGCTGGATACAGGGAGCTGGATTCGGGAACTCAGGATCCGGATCAAAATCAGGAGGTCAGATGGAGTCCTCTCTGGACACCGGCCATTGCAGAAAGGAAGGGCGAAAAAAGGGCCGAAACTCTCGTGATCACTCAATTTATACTAAATATGACGTATATGGGATGGAATACTCTCGTTGGTCACCTGTCCTGTCTTTTACCCCCCGGAGGTGCCACCTTTTACTTCCTTGTGCCCCCCTCTTACTACCCAGCACCCCCAGCGTGGCACACAAGAGCCAGCAGTGGCCTTGGTCACTATAGGAATAAGTATAAGCAAGAGCCTTTCTGCATACCAGTCCCAGGCAGTGACTGTAAACATCAGGTGTTATCACTGCCAGTAGCACACACTGTCTGCAAAAACATGCTGCTGACTTCAGAACGTGCAGCCTTTTAGAAGACACTAAACTGAAAAGTAAAATTCACTAAACAGGACTGGGTTTTTAGCTAAACCCAGGACATTCCACCCCTTATTCCATACCATTTACGTCATACTGATCACGAGCTAATGATCTACTTATAGGAAAAGTTCAGTAAGTTCATAAAGTTCATAATCGTGGGTTCTATCCATCATAGCAGTCTCTCAGGGCAGGAAAGTTCATGTGAGATTCTTTACAGTTCGTGTCCACAGGTTGTAGGTTCACTTCAAAGAAGTTACTGGATGTCACTCAACAAGGCTAGCTCAGTTGTTGGATGTCACTCGATGAGGTCGGCTCTGGTCATCACTGGTTATTATTCTGAAAAACACTTATTGAACACTGTTAGTATTATGTAACAACATCATACAGGATTAAAATGAGTATTCTCACCTAGAGTTAAATTTCCTTGAGGTACACATTGAACTTCACCATCTTTCATCATCACCCACCAAGTAGTTCCTGGTCCTTGAGCGAAAGCAACTCCACGAATGGGTTTGCCTTTGCCCGAAGCAGGAAATACCCAGACAGTCTTCCCCAATAAATTCCTTTCATACACCACAGGGACTTTATCTCCCTCTACTGTATGTAAAGGCTCTGAATGGGCAGGACCAGCACGATTGATGGATCCTCTGGTGTTAACTAACCAGGTGGCTTGTGCTAAATGCTTGTCCCAGTTTTTAAAAGTTCCACCTCCCATAGCTTTCAGAGTAGTTTTTAACAGTCCATTGTATCACTCAATTTTCCCAGAGGCTTGTGCATGATAAGGAATATGATATACCCATTCAATACCATGTTCTTTAGCCCAATTGTCTATAAGAGTGTTTTTGAAATGAGTCCCATTATCTGATTCAATTCTTTCTGGAGTGCCATGTCGCCACAGGATCTGCTTTTCTAGGCCCAAGATAGTGTTTCTGGCAGTGGTGTGAGGCACAGGATACGTTTCTAACCATCCGGTAGTTGCTTCCACCATAGTGAGCACATAGCGCTTACCCTGGCGAGTTAGAGGAAGTGTGATGTAATCAATCTGCCAGGCCTCCCCATACCTATATTTTAACCATCGTTCCCCATACCACAAAGGTTTTAATCGCTTAGCTTGCTTAATTTTGGCGCATATTTCACAATCATGGATAACCTGCGCAATAGCGTCCATAGTTAAATCCACCCCTCGGTCACGAGCCCATTTGTATGTTCCATCTCTTCCCTGATGTCCTGAAGTGTCGTGGGCCCACCGAGCTAGAAACAGTTCACCTTTATGTTCCCAGTCCAAGTCTATTTGGAACACTTGAGCAGCCTGATCCACTTGCTGGTTGTGTCGATGTTCCTCAGTAGCACGACTTTTGGGCACATGAGCATCTACGTGACGCACCTTTACAACTAAGTTCTCTAGCCGAGCAGCAATGTCTTGCCATAGTTCAGCAGCCCAAATAGGCTTACCTCTGCGCTCCCAGTTATTGTGCTTCCACTGTTTTAACCAACCCCAAAAAGCATTTGCCACCATCCATGAGTCAGTATAAAGATAAAGCACTGACCATTTTTCCCGTTCAGCAATGTCTAAGGCCAGCTGGATGGCTTTTACCTCTGCAAACTGACTCGATCCACCTTCTCCCTCAGTTGCCTCTGCAACGCGCCGTGTGGGACTCCACACAGCAGCTTTCCACTTACGACGATTTCCTACAAGGCGGCAAGATCCATCAGTAAACAGGGCATACTGCTTTTCATTATCCGGTAACTGATTATATGGTGGAGCTCCCTCAGCACGTGTCACCACCTCCTTTGGGGGCACTGCAAGGTCTTTACCTTGTGGCCAGTCTGCGATTACCTCTAAAAGTCCTGGACGATTGTGATGACCCATTCGAGCTCTCTGTGTAATTAGGGCAGTCCATTTACTCCATGTAGCATCAGTGGCATGATGTGTGGAAGGAACTTTACTCTTGAGCATCCAGTTTAGGACTGGTATTCGTGGTACTAGGAGAAGTTGTGCCTCAGTACCAATCACTTCTGAAGCAGCTTTAACTCCTTCATATGCGGCCAGTATTTCTTTTTCAGTTGCAGTATAGTTGGCCTCAGAGCCTCTATATTTTCGGCTCCAAAATCCTAAGGGTCGACCTCGAGTTTCTCCTGGTGCCCTCTGCCAGAGGCTCCAGGTAGGACCATTGTCCCCAGCTGCAGTATATAGCAGATTTTTAATATCTTGCCCTGTTCGAATTGGCCCAAGAGCTACTGCTTGTACAATCTCTTGTTTGATTTGTTCAAAGGCCTGTTGCTGTTCAGGGCCCCATTGAAATTTGTTTTTCTTTCGAGTCACATCAAAAAGAGGTTTCACAATCTGACTATAACCAGGAATATGCATTCTCCAGAAACCCACAGTACCTAAGAAGGATTGTGTTTCCTTTTTGTTAGTTGGTGGCAACATAGCTGATATTGTGTCAATCACGTCTATTGGGATCTGGCGACACCCATCTTGCCATTTCACTCCCAAATACTGGATCTCTCGTGCAGGTCCCTTGACCTTGGTTCTCTTTATGGCAAAACTAGCATCCAAAAGAATCTCAATTATTTTCTTACCTTTCGTGAAAACTTCTTCTGCTGTGTTACCCCATACGATGATGTCATCGATGTATTGCAGATGTTCCGGAGCTCCACCTCTCTCCAGGGCGGTGTGGATCAGTCCATGGCAGATGGTAGGGCTGTGTTTCCACCCCTGGGGCAGTCGGTTCCAGGTGTACTGGATACCCCTCCAGGTGAAAGCAAACTGCGGCCTGCATTCTGCTGCTATAGGAATAGAGAAAAATGCGTTAGCAATGTCAATTGTGGCATACCACTTAGCTGCCTTCGACTCCAGTTCATACTGAAGGTCTAACATGTCCGGCACGGCAGCACTCATCGGTGGTGTAACCTCATTTAGGCCACGATAGTCTACAGTCAATCTCCATTCTCCATCAGACTTACGCACAGGCCAGATAGGACTGTTAAATGGTGAGCAAGCTTTGCTGATCACTCCTTGACTTTCTAGTTGGCGTATCAGCTTATGGATGGGAACTACAGAGTCTCGGTTGGTACGATATTGTCGTCGATGCACTGTTTTAGTAGCAATTGGTACCTGTTGGTCTTCAGTTTTCATCAGCCCTACAACACTAGACTCCTCTGAAAGTTTGGGCAAGCTAGACAGCTGATCAATGTCCTCAGTCTCTACAGCTGCTATGCCAAAAGCCCATCGATACCCTCTTGGATCCTTGTAATACCCTTTCTTGAGGAAGTCTATGCCAAGGATACATGGGGCATTTGGACCAGTCACTATAGGGTGTTTTTTCCACATATTTCCAGTAAGGCTCATTTCAGCCTCCAATACAGACAGTTGTTGAGAACCACCCGTCACTCCAGAAATAGTAACAGTTTCAGTACCTGTATGATTCGATGGCATTAGAGTGCACTGTGCACCAGTGTCCACCAGAGCTCTATATTTTCGTGGTTCTAATGTGCCAGGCCACCGAATCCACACAGTCCAATAAACTCGGTTGTCCCTCTCCTCCACCTGGCTGGAGGCAGGGCCCCTCTAATTTTGAGGTTGATTCACGGGGTTTACCTGATTCACAGTATTAACTACATTTACATTCCGATTATTCCTTCTCGTGGCAGATTGTTGTCTTCTGTTGGTGTTTCGCAAATTGGATACTCGTTCTCGTAGAGCAGAAGTAGGTTTTCCATCCCAGTTTCTCATGTCCTCACCATATCCACGTAGGAAAATCCACAAGTCATTCCGTGGCAAGTTGCCATCATTTTTAGTTGATCTTGAAGGTCTGTATTTTCTAACAGCATCAACGCGGCTCCATTGAGGTCTGTCATGTCTCTTGGACAATGTTTCAATCAGCTTCTCTAATGATTGATTGTTTTTCTCAAATGATTCACTATTTTTCTCAATTGCTTGATTGGTTTTCTCCATTGCTTCATTGGTTTTCTCCATTGCTTTCCCAATGGATTGATTAGTTTTCTCCATTGTTATCTCAATCGCTTTCCCAATTGATTTCTCCAGTGATCTGTTGTTCTCCTCGATTATTTTTTCCATGGCAGCAATCTGAATTTGTTGGGGATTGGCAGTACTGTCTTCATACTGTCGTGCTTTGTTGGCCACTTCACTCACTGTTGGTACCTGACCATCTCCATCTAATGCCCAGACCATTGTTGACAAGGTGTGCTTATACACTGGTGGGGCACTCCTCACGAACATCTGAATAACGTGTTTGTGGCAGGGCATTTGATCAGGGTTTAAGATTGTTTGTGGATCGCTGTAAATCACCTCTCTCACTGCTAGTTCTCTCAGGAACTTAATGCCTTTCTCCATGCTGGTCCAGTTGGTTCTGTGGATAGGAATATCATCCTTGTGGGTATACCGGTTCTTAATAGCTGTCAAGAGTCTTCTCCAGAGGCTGAGACTGTTGTCGTCTTTTGCAAGTTCCGTGTCAACGCCTGCGTTTCCAGACAGGGATCCCAGCTGTTTGGCTTCTTTACCGTTCAGATTAATGGTCTCGGCTCCTTTATCCCAGCACCGGAGTAACCACCTGTAATATGATTCACCCTCACGACGGCCAAAGTCCTTTCTCACATCTCGCATGTCCCTCAGAGTTAAAGGTTTGACAGCTGTGTCTGTTTGTGGCTTCGAACCATCTGATGACTTCGGTTGGGAAGGACCCTGTCCTGCATCAGACCCATCTGATGTTGGGTGATTTGTCTTTGTTAGATGTTTCTTCCCAGTCACAGGGATACCAGCTTTCTTTCCTGAGTCTGAATCTGAGTCATCTGATGGTGCTACTTTAGGAGGGCTTTGTCCTGGAGTTGTGTTATCTGGTGTTAGGGCAATTGACTTTTTCCGATGTTTCTTTCAAGTCACAGGGGCGACATTTGCTGATACAGACTGAGTGTCAGAGGCCACAGTGTCTGTCATTGTCCCACACCAATGCTTACTTAACCGCCAAAACATAAACAGATTTGAAAAAATCAGCTTTAACATCAATATTAATAATAAAATCTCAGCCTTTCGATTAAGATAACTGCATTCACATCCACAATCACAATCATTAAAATCTGGTAGACTCAGATTAGCAAACAAATGGGTATAATTTCCTAAGGTGAAATTGAAAGTGTAGTTAAAAACAAAATTCATCATTGTGCTCTTAAGGTATTCAGGTATGCCGATCACCCAAATTACTGCAGAATACACCGACCCAAAAAAACCCAACACAGTGAAAATTCTCATTTTTGAATCAGAGCAGGCAAACCACAGACAGATATACCAAATCACACTCGAGAGTTTGGACAAAATTTTGACACCCAATGAGGAACCCACATTTAAAAGAACATGACATAACATTTCACCAACCGATAACATGATGTGAGCTGTCCGGTTTTTCTCCTCTAACCCTTCAGAACTCTCAAAGAAAAGATCTGATACGCTCTCAAATGCGCCGGATGGAATTTAAACTATGCGGGCAATATATCAGAGCCCAGTTGTGTCTAAATAACTGGTAAAATAGTCTGAGCCTGATTGGTGTTTGTTTTCTTGCCCCACGTTGGGCGCCAATAAATCTGTCGCGGGTTAGGGCTGGGCCGGCCACTAACGCGGACAGACGCTCTCTAACCCCCTCTTCCCCCCCCCCAAACGGGAAGAGAAAAGGGAATGAGGCAGAGAGACTTACAGGTGAGAGAAGGAAAAAAACTAGAACAGCTTTAATGAAAATAATAGGAATAATGGTAAAGAGATAAAAGTAAAGAATTATATACAACTATAGATAGTAGCCCGATATCAAACCCGACTCCCTCCCCCGATAGAAATCACCACTGGTGCTGCAGAGCAGGAGGCGCCGGGGAAGCCCCAGGCTCAGCGGCGGCGGGGAGCTGGATACAGGGAGCTGGATTCGGGAACTCAGGATCCGGATCAAAATCAGGAGGTCAGATGGAGTCCTCTCTGGACACCGGCCATTGCAGAAAGGAAGGGCGAAAAAAGGGCCAAAACTCTCGTGATCACTCAATTTATACTAAATATGACGTATATGGGATGGAATACTCTCGTTGGTCACCTGTCCTGTCTTTTACCCCCCGGAGGTGCCACCTTTTACTTCCTTGTGCCCCCCTCTTACTACCCAGCACCCCCAGCGTGGCACACAAGAGCCAGCAGTGGCCTTGGTCACTATAGGAATAAGTATAAGCAAGAGCCTTTCTACATACCAGTCCCAGGCAGTGACTGTAAACATCAGGTGTTATCACTGCCAGTAGCACACACTGTCTGCAAAAACATGCTGCTGACTTCAGAACGAGCAGCCTTTTAGAAGACACTAAACTGAAAAGTAAAATTCACTAAACAGGACTGGGTTTTTAGCTAAACCCAGGACAAAAAATTATTGGGCTCAGAAACACCAAATTAGGGAACTTTGGGGCTCAGAAACACCAATTTAGGGAACTTTTAGGCGTAGAAAAACTAAATGAGGGAACTTTTAGGCCCATAAGCACCAAATTAAGGGAACTGTGGGGCTCAGGAATAGTGATTTAGAGAACTTTTAGGCCCAGAAAAACATAATTAGGGAACTTTGGGACTCAGAAGCAGTGATTTAGGGAACTTTTGGCCTCCGAAGCAACGATTTAGGGAACTTCTGGGCTCAGAAACACCAAATTAGGGAATTTTGGGGCCCAGAAACAATGATTTAGGGAAATTTAAGGCCTCAGAAACACCGATTTAGGGATCTTTTATGCCCAGAAAAACTAAATAAGGGAACTTTTAGGCCCAGAACAACCAACTTAGGGAACATTGGGACTCAGAACAGCGAATTAGGTAACTTTGGGGCTCAGAAACAGTGAATTAGGGAACTTTGGGGACCAGAAACACCAATTTATGGAACTTTGGGGACCAGAAGTACCGATTTAGGGAACTTTCAGTCTCAGAAACACCAATTTCGGGAAGTTTTCGGCCCAGGAACACCTAATTAGGGAACTTTGGGACTCGGAAGCAGCGATTTAGGGAAATTTTTGGCTCAGAAACACCAAATTATTGAGCTTCTGGACTCAGAAACAGCAATTTAGAGAACTTTTGGACTCAGAAACACCAAATTAGGGAACTTTTGGCCTCAGAAGCACAATTTAGGGAACTTTAATGCCCAGAAAAACTAAATGAGGGAACTTTTAGGCGCAGAAACACCAAATTAGGGAACTGTGGGGCTCAGGAATAGTTATTTAGAGAACTTTTAGGCGCAGGAACACCTAATTAGGGAACTTTTGGGCCCAGAAACACCAAATTAGGGAACTTTTGGGCTCAGAAACACCAAATTAGGGAATTTTCGGGCTCCGGAGCACCAATTTCATGATGTTTTAAGCCCAGAAAAACTGAATGAGGGAACTTTTAGGCCCAGAAACATCAAATTAGGGAACTCTGGTTCTCAGAAACAGTGATTTAGAGAATATTTGGGCTCAGAAACACCGATTTAGGGATCTTTTAGGCCAAGAAACACCAACTTAGGGAATATTAGAACTCAGAAGCAGCGAATTAGGCAACTTTGGGGCTCAGAAGCAGCGAATTAGGGAACTTTTGCGCTCAGAAACACCCGATTAGCGAACTTTCGGGCTCAGAAGCACCAAATTAGGGAAATTTAGGACCAGAAATTCTAAATTAGGGAACTTTTTGGCCCAGAAACACCAAATTAGGGAACTCTGGGGCTCAGAAACAGTGATTTAGAGATCGTTTGGGCTCAGAAACACCGATTTAGGGATCTTTTAGGCCCAGAAACACCAGCTTAGGGAACATTAGGACTCAGAAGCAGCGAATTAGGCAACTTTGGGGCTCAGAAGCAGCAATTTAGGTAACTTTGGTGCTCAGAAACACCAAATTAGAGAACTTTTAGGTCCAGTAACACTTAATTAGGGAAATTTTGGGCTCAGAAGCCCCAATTTAGGGAACTTTTAGGCCTAGAAAAACTAAATGAGGGAACTTTTAGGCCCAGATCCACCAACTTAGGGAACATTGGGACTAAGAAGCAGCGATTTAGGCAACTTTTGGGATCAGAAGCAGCGATTTAGGGAACTTTAGGTCTCAGAAGCACCAATTTAGGGAACTTTTAGGCCCAGAAAAACTAAATGAGGGAACTTTTAGGCCCAAAACCACCAATTTAGGGAACATTGGGACTCAGAAGCAGCGAATTAGGCAACTTTGGGGCTCAGAAGCAGCAATTTAGGGAACTTTGGGGCTCAAAACCACCAAATTAGAGAACTTTTAGGTCCAGTAACACTTAATTAGGGAAATTTTGGGCTCAGAAGCACCAATTTAGGGAACTTTTAGGCCCAGAAAAACTAAATGAGGGAACTTTTAGGCCCAGAACCAACTTAGGGAACATTGGGACTCAGAAGCAGCGAATTAGGCAACTTTTGGGATCAGAAGCAGCGATTTAGGGAACTTTGGGTCTCAGAAGCAGCGAATTAGGGAACTTTTAGGCCCAAAACCACCAATTTAGGGAACATTGGGACTCAGAAGCAGCGAATTAGGCAACTTTGGGGCTCAGAAGCAGCGATTTAGGGAACTTTTGGGCTCAGAAACACCAATTTAGGGAACTTTCAGGCTCAGAAAAACCAAATTAGGGAACTTTTTGGCCCAGAAACACCAATTTAGGGAACTTTGGGGCCCAGAAGTACTGATTTAGGGAACTTTCAGTCTCAGAAACACCAATTTCGGGAAATTTTAGGCCCAGGAACACCTAATTAGGGAACTGTGGAGCTCAGGAATAGTGATTTAGAGAATTTTTATGCCCAGGAACACCAAATTAGCGAACTTTTGGGCTCAGAAACACCAAAATAGAAAACTTTTGGGCTCAGAAACACCAAATTAGGGAACTTTGGGGCTCAGAAACACCAATTTAGGGAACTTTTAGGCGTAGAAAAACTAAATGAGGGAACTTTTAGGCCCATAAGCACCAAATTAAGGGAACTGTGGGGCTCAGGAATAGTGATTTAGAGAACTCTTAGGCCCAGAAAAACGTAATTAGGGAACTTTGGGACTCAGAAGCAGTGATTTAGGGAACTTTTGGCCTCCGAAGCAACGATTTAGGGAACTTCTGGGCTCAGAAACACCAAATTAGGGAATTTTGGGGCCCAGAAACAATGATTTAGGGAAATTTAAGGCCTCAGAAACACCGATTTAGGGATCTTTTATGCCCAGAAAAACTAAATAAGGGAACTTTTAGGCCCAGAACAACCAACTTAGGGAACATTGGGACTCAGAACAGCGAATTAGGTAACTTTGGGGCTCAGAAACAGTGAATTAGGGAACTTTGGGGACCAGAAACACCAATTTATGGAACTTTGGGGACCAGAAGTACCGATTTAGGGAACTTTCAGTCTCAGAAACACCAATTTCGGGAAGTTTTCGGCCCAGGAACACCTAATTAGGGAACTTTGGGACTCGGAAGCAGCGATTTAGGGAAATTTTTGGCTCAGAAACACCAAATTATTGAGCTTCTAGGCTCAGAAACAGCAATTTAGAGAACTTTTGGGCTCAGAAACACCAAATTAGGGAACTTTTGGGCTCAGAAACACCAATTTAGGGAACTTTAATGCCCAGAAAAAACTAAATGAGGGAACTTTAGGCGCAGAAACACCAAATTAGGGAACTGTGGGGCTCAGGAATAGTTATTTAGAGAACTTTTAGGCGCAGGAACACCAAATTAGGGAACTTTTGGGCTCAGAAACACCAAATTAGGGAATTTTCGGGCTCCGGAGCACCAATTTCATGATGTTTTAAGCCCAGAAAAACTGAATGAGGGAACTTTTAGGCCCAGAAGCATCAAATTAAGGGAACTCTGGTTCTCAGAAACAGTGATTTAGAGAATATTTGGGCTCAGAAACACCGATTTAGGGATCTTTTAGGCCAAGAAACACCAACTTAGGGAATATTAGAACTCAGAAGCAGCGAATTAGGCAACTTTGGGGCTCAGAAGCAGCGAATTAGGGAACTTTTGCGCTCAGAAACACCCGATTAGCGAACTTTCGGGCTCAGAGGCACCAAATTAGGGAAATTTAGGACCAGAAATTCTAAATTAGGGAACTTTTTGGCCCAGAAACACCAAATTAGGGAACTTTTGGGCTCAGAAACAGTGATTTAGAGATCATTTGGGCTCAGAAACACCGATTTAGGGATCTTTTAGGCCCAGAAACACCAGCTTAGGGAACATTAGGACTCAGAAGCAGCGAATTAGGCAACTTTGGGGCTCAGAAGCAGCAATTTAGGGAACTTTGGTGCTCAGAAACACCAAATTAGAGAACTTTTAGGTCCAGTAACACTTAATTAGGGAAATTTTGGGCTCAGAAGCCCCAATTTAGGGAACTTTTAGGCCTAGAAAAACTAAATGAGGGAACTTTTAGGCCCAGATCCACCAACTTAGGGAACATTGGGACTCAGAAGCAGCGAATTAGGCAACTTTTGGGATCAGAAGCAACCAATTAGGGAACTTTGGGGCTCAGAAGCACCAATTTAGGGAACTTTTAGGCCCAGAAAAACTAAATGAGGGAACTTTTAGGCCCAAAACCACCAATTTAGGGAACATTGGGACTCAGAAGCAGCGAATTAGGCAACTTTGGGGCTCAGAAGCAGCAATTTAGGGAACTTTTGGGCTCAGAAACACCAATTGAGGGAACTTTCAGGCTCAGAAAAACCAAATTAGGGAACTTTTTGGCCCAGAAACACCAATTTAGGGAACTTTGGGGCCCAGAAGTACTGATTTAGGGAACTTTCAGTCTCAGAAACACCAATTTCGGGAAATTTTAGGCCCAGGAACACCTAATTAGGGAACTGCGGAGCTCAGGAATAGTGATTTAGAGAATTTTTATGCCCAGGAACACCAAATTAGCGAACTTTTGGGCTCAGAAACACCAAAATAGAAAACTTTTGGGCTCAGAAACACCAAATTAGGGAACTTTGGGGCTCAGAAACACCAATTTAGGGAACTTTTAGGCGTAGAAAAACTAAATGAGGGAACTTTTAGGCCCATAAGCACCAAATTAAGGGAACTGTGGGGCTCAGGAATAGTGATTTAGAGAACTCTTAGGCCCAGAAAAACGTAATTAGGGAACTTTGGGACTCAGAAGCAGTGATTTAGGGAACTTTTGGCCTCCGAAGCAACGATTTAGGGAACTTCTGGGCTCAGAAACACCAAATTAGGGAATTTTGGGGCCCAGAAACAATGATTTAGGGAAATTTAAGGCCTCAGAAACACCGATTTAGGGATCTTTTATGCCCAGAAAAACTAAATAAGGGAACTTTTAGGCCCAGAACAACCAACTTAGGGAACATTGGGACTCAGAACAGCGAATTAGGTAACTTTGGGGCTCAGAAACAGTGAATTAGGGAACTTTGGGGACCAGAAACACCAATTTATGGAACTTTGGGGACCAGAAGTACCGATTTAGGGAACTTTCAGTCTCAGAAACACCAATTTCGGGAAGTTTTCGGCCCAGGAACACCTAATTAGGGAACTTTGGGACTCGGAAGCAGCGATTTAGGGAAATTTTTGGCTCAGAAACACCAAATTATTGAGCTTCTAGGCTCAGAAACAGCAATTTAGAGAACTTTTGGGCTCAGAAACACCAAATTATGGAACTTTTGGGCTCAGAAACACCAATTTAGGGAACTTTAATGCCCAGAAAAACTTAATGAGGGAACTTTTAGGCCCAGAAACTCAAAATTAAGGGAACTGTGGGTCTCAGGAATAGTGATTTAGAGAACTTTTAGGTCCAGGAACACCTAATTAGGGAACTTTTGGTCTCAGAAGAAGCTATTTAGGGAACTTTGGGGCATAGAAACACCAAATTAGCAAACTTTTGGGCTCAGAAGCACCAATTTCGAGATGTTTTAGGCCCAGAAAAACTGAATGAGGGAATTTTTCGGACAAGAAACACCAAATTAGGGAACTCTGGGGCTCAGAAACAGTGATTTAGAGAATATTTGGGCTCAGAAACACTGATTTAGGGATCTTTTAGGCCAAGATACACCAACTTAGGGAACATTAGGACTCAGAAGCAGCGAATTAGGGAACTTTAGGCCTCAGAAACACCAAATTAGGGAACTTTGGGGCCCAGAAAAAATGATTTAGGGTACTTTTGGTCTCAGAAGCACCAATTTAGGGATCTTTTAGGCCCAGAAAAACTAAATTAGGGATCTTTTAGGCCCAGAAACACCAAATTAGGGAACTGTGGGGCTCAGGAATAGTGATTTAGAGAACTTTTAGGCCCAGGAACACCTAATTAGGGAACTTTTGGTCTCAGAAGCAGCGATTTAGGGAACTTTGGGGCTCAGAAACACCAAATTAGGGAACTTTTGGGCTCAGAAACACCAATTTAGAGAACTTTTGCTCTCAGAAACACCAAATTAGGGAACTTTTGGGCTCAGAAGCACCAATTTAGGGAACTGAGGGGCACAGGAAAAGTGATTTAGAGAACTTTTAGGCCCAAGAACACGTAATTAGGGAACTTTTGGTGTCAGAGACAGCGATTTAGGGAACTTTGGGGAACAGAAACAACATATCAGCGAACTTTTGGGTTCAGAAGCAACAATTTCGGTTTGTTTTAGGCCCAGAAAAACCGAATGAGGGATCTTTTAGGCCCAGAAACACCAAAGTAGGGAACTGTGGGGCTCAGGAATTGTGATTTAGAGACCTTGTAGGCCCTGGAACACCTAATTAGGGAACTTTTGGGCTCAGAACCACGGTTTTAGGGAACTTTTGGGATCAGAAGCAGCGATTTAGGGAACTTTAAGGCCCAGCAAAACTAATTGAGGGAACTTTTAGGCCCAGAAACACCAAATTAGGGAACTGTGGGGCTCAGGAATAGTGATTTAGAGAATTTTTAGGCCCAGGAACACCTAATTACGGCACTTTGGGACTTGGAAGCAGCGATTTACGGATATTTTGGGCTCAGAAACACCAAATTAGGGAATTTTGGGGCTCAGAAACACCAATTTAGAGAACTTTTGGACTCAGAAATACCAACTTAGGGAACCTTAGGACTCAGAAGCAGCGACTTAGGCAACTTTGGGGCCCAGAAGCAGTGAATTAGGGAACTTTGGGGATCAGAAACACCAAATTAGGGAACTTTGGGGCCCAGAAACAATTATTTAGGGAATATTTGTCCTCAGAAACACCAATTTAAGGATTTTTTACACACAGGCATACTAAATTAGGGAACATTTAGGCCCAGAAACACCAAATTAAGGGAACTGTGGGGCTCAGGAATAGTGATTTAGAGAACTTTTAGGCGCAGGAACATCTAATTAGGGAACTTTTGGTCTCAGAATCAGCGATTTCTGGAACTTTGGTGCTCAAAAACACCAAATTAGCGAACTTTTGGGCTCAGAAACAACAAATTAGAGAACTTTTGGGCTCAGAAGCACCAAATTAGGGAACTTTTGGCCTGAGAAGCACCAATTTAGGGAACTATAACGCCCAGAAAATCTAAATGAGGGAACTTTTAGGCCCAGAACCACCAACTTATGAAACATTGGGACTCAGAACAGCGAATTAGGCAAATTTGGGTCTCAGAAGTAGCGAATTAGTGAACTCTGGGGCCCAGAAACACCAACTTATGGAACTTTGGGGCCCAGAAGTACCGTTTTAGGGAACTTTCAGGCTCAGAAACACCAATTTTGAGAACTTTTAGGCCCAGGAACACCTAATTAGGGAACTTTTGGGCTCAGAAGCAGCGATTTAGGGAAATTTTGTGCTCAGAAGCACCAATTTAGAGATATTTTGTCTTCAGAAACACCAAATTAGGGAGCTTTTGGGATCAGAAGCAGCAATTTAGGGAACTTTAAGGCCAAGAAAAACTAAATGAGGGAACTTTTAGGCCCAGAAACACCAAATTAAGGGAACTGTGGGGGTCAGGTATAGTGATTTAGAGAACTTTTAGGTCCAGGAACACCTAATTAGGGAACTTTTGGGCTCAGAATCAGCGACTTAGGGAAATTTGTGACTAAGAAATCCCGTTTTAGGGATCTTTTAGGCCCAGAAAAATAAATAAGGGATGTTTTAGGCACAGAAACACCAAATTAGGGAAATGTGGGGCTCAGGAATAGTGATTTAGAGAACTTTTAGGCCCAGGAACACCTAATTAGGGAACTTTTGGGCTCAGAAGCAGCGATTTAGGGAACTTTTGGGATCAGAAGCAGCGATTTAGGGAACTTTTCGTCTCAGAAACACCAAATTATCAAACTTTTGGGCTCAGAACCACCAATTTAGGGAACTTTAAGGCCCAGAAAAACTAATTGAGGGAACTTTTAGGCCCAGAAACACCAAATTAGGGAACTTTTGCTCTCAGAAGCAGCGATTTAGGGAATTTTGGGGCTCAGAAACATCAAATTATCAAACTTTTGGGCTCAGAACCACCAATTTAGGGAACTTTAAGGCCCAGAAAAACTAATTGAGTGAACTTTTAGGCCCAGAAACACCAAATTAGGGAACTGTGGGGCTCAGGAATAGTGATTTAGAGAACTTTTAGGCCCAGGAACCCCTAATTAGGGAACTTTTGCTCTCAGAAGCAGTGATTTAGGGATTTTTGGGGCTCAGAACACCAAATTAGGGAACTTTTGGGCTCAGAAACCCTAATTTAGAGAACTTTTGGTCTCAGAAACACCAAATTAGGGAACTTTTGGCTTCAGAAACACCAAATTAGGGAACTTTTCGGCTCAGAAATACCAATTTAGAGAACTTTTTGTCTCAGAAACACCAAATTAGGGAACTTTTGGGCTCAGAAACACCAATTTAGGGAACTGTGGGGCACAGGAATTGTGATTTAGAGAACTTTTAGGCCCAAGAACATGTAATTAGGTAACTTTTGGTCTGAGAAGCAGCGATTTCAGAAACTTTGGGGCTCAGAAAGACAAAATTAGCGAACTTTTGGGCTCAGAAGCACCAATTTAGGGAACTTTAAGGCCCAGAAAAACTAAATGAGGGAACTTTTAGGCCCAGAAACTCAAAATTAAGGGAACTGTGGGTCTCAGGAATAGTGATTTAGAGAACTTTTAGGCCCAGAAACACCTAATTAAGGAACTTTTTCTCTCAGAAGCAGCGATTTAGGGAATTTTGGGGCTCAGAAACATCAAATTATCAAACTTTTGGGCTCAGAACCACCAATTTAGGGAACTTTAAGGCCCAGAAAAACTAATTGAGTGAACTTTTAGGCCCAGAAACACCAAATTAGGGAACTGTGGGGCTCAGGAATAGTGATTTAGAGAACTTTTAGGCCCAGGAACCCCTAATTAGGGAACTTTTGCTCTCAGAAGCAGTGATTTAGGGATTTTTGGGGCTCAGAACACCAAATTAGGGAACTTTTGGGCTCAGAAACCCTAATTTAGAGAACTTTTGGTCTCAGAAACACCAAATTAGGGAACTTTTGGCTTCAGAAACACCAAATTAGGGAACTTTTCGGCTCAGAAACACCAATTTAGAGAACTTTTTGTCTCAGAAACACCAAATTAGGGAACTTTTGTGCTCAGAAACACCAATTTAGGGAACTGTGGGGCACAGGAATTGTGATTTAGAGAACTTTTAGGCCCAAGAACATGTAATTAGGTAACTTTTGGTCTGAGAAGCAGCGATTTCAGAAACTTTGGGGCTCAGAAAGACGAAATTAGCGAACTTTTGGGCTCAGAAGCACCAATTTAGGGAACTTTAAGGCCCAGAAAAACTAAATGAGGGAACGTTTAGGCCCAGAAACTCAAAATTAAGGGAACTGTGGGTCTCAGGAATAGTGATTTAGAGAACTTTTAGGCCCAGAAACACCTAATTAAGGAACTTTTGCTCTCAGAAGCAGCGATTTAGGGAATTTTGGGGCTCAGAAACATCAAATTATCAAACTTTTGGGCTCAGAACCACCAATTTAGGGAACTTTAAGGCCCAGAAAAACTAATTGAGTGAACTTTTAGGCCCAGAAACACCAAATTAGGGAACTGTGGGGCTCAGGAATAGTGATTTAGAGAACTTTTAGGCCCAGGAACCCCTAATTAGGGAACTTTTGCTCTCAGAAGCAGTGATTTAGGGATTTTTGGGGCTCAGAACACCAAATTAGGGAACTTTTGGGCTCAGAAACCCTAATTTAGAGAACTTTTGGTCTCAGAAACACCAAATTAGGGAACTTTTGGCTTCAGAAACACCAAATTAGGGAACTTTTCGGCTCAGAAACACCAATTTAGGGAACTGTGGGGCACAGGAATTGTGATTTAGAGAACTTTTAGGCCCAAGAACATGTAATTAGGTAACTTTTGGTCTGAGAAGCAGCGATTTCAGAAACTTTGGGGCTCAGAAACACGAAATTAGCGAACTTTTGGGCTCAGAAGCACCAATTTAGGGAACTTTAAGGCCCAGAAAAACTAATTGAGTGAACTTTTAGGCCCAGAAACACCAAATTAGGGAACTGTGGGGCTCAGGAATAGTGATTTAGAGAACTTTTAGGCCCAGGAACCCCTAATTAGGGAACTTTTGCTCTCAGAAGCAGCGATTTAGGGATTTTTGGGGCTCAGAAACACCAAATTAGGGAACTTTTGGGCTCAGAAACCCTAATTTAGAGAACTTTTGGTCTCAGAAACACCAAATTAGGGAACTTTTGGCTTCAGAAACACCAAATTAGGGAACTTTTCGGCTCAGAAACACCAATTTAGAGAACTTTTTGTCTCAGAAACACCAAATTAGGGAACTTTTGGGCTCAGAAACACCAATTTAGGGAACTGTGGGGCACAGGAATTGTGATTTAGAGAACTTTTAGGCCCAAGAACATGTAATTAGGTAACTTTTGGTCTGAGAAGCAGCGATTTCAGAAACTTTGGGGCTCAGAAAGACGAAATTAGCGAACTTTTGGGCTCAGAAGCACCAATTTAGGGAAATTTAAGGCCCAGAAAAACTAAATGAGGGAACTTTTAGGCCCAGAAACTCAAAATTAAGGGAACTGTGGGTCTCAGGAATAGTGATTTAGAGAACTTTTAGGTCCAGGAACACCTAATTAGGGAACTTTTGGTCTCAGAAGAAGCGATTTAGGGAACTTTGGGGCATAGAAACACCAAATTAGCAAACTTTTGGGCTCAGAAGCACCAATTTGCGAGATGTTTTAGGCCCAGAAAAACTGAATGAGGGAATTTTTCGGACAAGAAACACCAAATTAGGGAACTCTGGGGCTCAGAAACAGTGATTTAGAGAATATTTGGGCTCAGAAACACTGATTTAGGGATCTTTTAGGCCAAGATACACCAACTTAGGGAACATTAGGACTCAGAAGCAGCGAATTAGGGAACTTTGGGCCTCAGAAACACCAAATTAGGGAACTTTGGGGCCCAGAAAAAATGATTTAGGGTACTTTTGGTCTCAGAAGCACCAATTTAGGGATCTTTTAGGCCCAGAAAAACTAAATTAGGGATCTTTTAGGCCCAGAAACACCAAATTAGGGAACTGTGGGGCTCAGGAATAGTGATTTCGAGAACTTTTAGGCTCAGGAACACCTAATTAGGGAACTTTTGGTCTCAGAAGCAGCGATTTAGGGAACTTTGGGGCTTAGAAACACCAAAATAGGGAACTTTTGGGCTCAGAAACACCAATTTAGACAACTTTTGCTCTCAGAAACACCAAATTAGGGAACTTTTGGGCTCAGAAGCACCAATTTAGGGAACTGAGGGGCACAGGAATAGTGATTTAGAGAACTTTTAGGCCCGAGAACACGTAATTAGGGAACTTTTGGTGTCAGAGACAGCGATTTAGGGAACTTTGGGGAACAGAAACAACACATCAGCGAACTTTTGGGTTCAGAAGCAACAATTTCGGTTTGTTTTAGGCCCAGAAAAACCGAATGAGGGATCTTTTAGGCCCAGAAACACCAAAGTAGGGAACTGTGGGGCTCAGGAATTGTGATTTAGAGACCTTGTAGGCCCTGGAACACCTAATTAGGGAACTTTTGGGCTCATAACCAGAGTTTTAGGGAACTTTTGGGATCAGAAGCAGCGATTTAGGGAACTTTAAGGCCCAGCAAAACTAATTGAGGGAACTTTTAGGCCCAGAAACACCAAATTAGGGAACTGTGGGGCTCAGGAATAGTGATTTAGAGAATTTTTAGGCCCAGGAACACCTAATTACGGCACTTTGGGACTTGGAAGCAGCGATTTACGGACATTTTGGGCTCAGAAACACCAAATTAGGGAATTTTGGGGCTCAGAAACACCAATTTAGAGAACTTTTGGACTCAGAAACACCAACTTAGGGAACCTTAGGACTCAGAAGCAGCGACTTAGGCAACTTTGGGGCCCAGAAGCAGTGAATTAGGGAAATTTGGGGATCAGAAACACCAAATTAGGGAACTTTGGGGCCCAGAAACAATTATTTAGGGAATATTTGTCCTCAGAAACACCAATTTAGGGATTTTTTACACACAGGCATACTAAATTAGGGAACATTTAGGCCCAGAAACACCAAATTAAGGGAACTGTGGGGCTCAGGAATAGTGATTTAGAGAACTTTTAGGGGCAGGAACATCTAATTAGGGAACTTTTGGTCTCAGAATCAGCGATTTCTGGAACTTTGGTGCTCAAAAACACCAAATTAGCGAACTTTTGGGCTCAGAAACAACAAATTAGAGAACTTTTGGGCTCAGAAGCACCAAATTAGGGAACTTTTGGCCTGAGAAGCACCAATTTAGGGAACTATAACGCCCAGAAAATCTAAATGAGGGAACTTTTAGGCCCAGAACCACCAACTTACGAAACATTGGGACTCAGAACAGCGAATTAGGCAAATTTGGGTCTCAGAAGTAGCGAATTAGTGAACTCTGGGGCCCAGAAACACCAACTTATGGAACTTTGGGGCCCAGAAGTACCGTTTTAGGGAACTTTCAGGCTCAGAAACACCAATTTTGAGAACTTTTAGGCCCAGGAACACCTAATTAGGGAACTTTTGGGCTCAGAAGCAGCGATTTAGGGAAATTTTGTGCTCAGAAGCACCAATTTAGAGATATTTTGTCTTCAGAAACACCAAATTAGGGAGCTTTTGGGATCAGAAGCAGCAATTTAGGGAACTTTAAGGCCAAGAAAAACTAAATGAGGGAACTTTTAGGCCCAGAAACACCAAATTAAGGGAACTGTGGGGGTCAGGTATAGTGATTTAGAGAACTTTTAGGTCCAGGAACACCTAATTAGGGAACTTTTGGGCTCAGAATCAGCGACTTAGGGAAATTTGTGACTAAGAAATCCCGTTTTAGGGATCTTTTAGGCCCAGAAAAATAAATAAGGGATGTTTTAGGCACAGAAACACCAAATTAGGGAAATGTGGGGCTCAGGAATAGTGATTTAGAGAACTTTTAGGCCCAGAATCACCTAATTAGGGAACTTTTGGGCTTAGAAGCAGCGATTTAGGGAACTTTTGGGATCAGAAGCAGCGATTTAGGGAACTTTTCGTCTCAGAAACACCAAATTATCAAACTTTTGGGCTCAGAACCACCAATTTAGGGAACTTTAAGGCCCAGAAAAACTAATTGAGGGAACTTTTAGGCCCAGAAACACCAAATTAGGGAACTTTTGGTCTCAGAAGCAGCGATTTAGGGAATTTTGGGGCTCAGAAACATCAAATTATCAAACTTTTGGGCTCAGAACCACCAATTTAGGGAACTTTAAGGCCCAGAAAAACTAAATGAGTGAACTTTTAGGCCCAGAAACACCAAATTAGGGAACTGTGGGGCTCAGGAATAGTGATTTAGAGAACTTTTAGGCCCAGGAACACCTAATTAGGGAACTTTTGCTCTCAGAAGCAGTGATTTAGGGATTTTTGGGGCTCAGAACACCAAATTAGGGAACTTTTGGGCTCAGAAACCCTAATTTAGAGAACTTTTGGTCTCAGAAACACCAAATTAGGGAACTTTTGGCTTCAGAAACACCAAATTAGGGAACTTTTCGGCTCAGAAATACCAATTTAGAGAACTTTTTGTCTCAGAAACACCAAATTAGGGAACTTTTGGGCTCAGAAACACCAATTTAGGGAACTGTGGGGCACAGGAATTGTGATTTAGAGAACTTTTAGGCCCAAGAACATGTAATTAGGTAACTTTTGGTCTGAGAAGCAGCGATTTCAGAAACTTTGGGGCTCAGAAAGACAAAATTAGCGAACTTTTGGGCTCAGAAGCACCAATTTAGGGAACTTTAAGGCCCAGAAAAACTAAATGAGGGAACGTTTAGGCCCAGAAACTCAAAATTAAGGGAACTGTGGGTCTCAGGAATAGTGATTTAGAGAACTTTTAGGCCCAGAAACACCTAATTAAGGAACTTTTGCTCTCAGAAGCAGCGATTTAGGGAATTTTGGGGCTCAGAAACATCAAATTATCAAACTTTTGGGCTCAGAACCACCAATTTAGGGAACTTTAAGGCCCAGAAAAACTAATTGAGTGAACTTTTAGGCCCAGAAACACCAAATTAGGGAACTGTGGGGCTCAGGAATAGTGATTTAGAGAACTTTTAGGCCCAGGAACCCCTAATTAGGGAACTTTTGCTCTCAGAAGCAGTGATTTAGGGATTTTTGGGGCTCAGAACACCAAATTAGGGAACTTTTGGGCTCAGAAACCCTAATTTAGAGAACTTTTGGTCTCAGAAACACCAAATTAGGGAACTTTTGGCTTCAGAAACACCAAATTAGGGAACTTTTCGGCTCAGAAACACCAATTTAGGGAACTGTGGGGCACAGGAATTGTGATTTAGAGAACTTTTAGGCCCAAGAACATGTAATTAGGTAACTTTTGGTCTGAGAAGCAGCGATTTCAGAAACTTTGGGGCTCAGAAACACGAAATTAGCGAACTTTTGGGCTCAGAAGCACCAATTTAGGGAACTTTAAGGCCCAGAAAAACTAAATGAGTGAACTTTTAGGCCCAGAAACACCAAATTAGGGAACTGTGGGGCTCAGGAATAGTGATTTAGAGAACTTTTAGGCCCAGGAACACCTAATTAGGGAACTTTTGCTCTCAGAAGCAGCGATTTAGGGATTTTTGGGGCTCAGAAACACCAAATTAGGGAACTTTTGGCTCAGAAACCCTAATTTAGAGAACTTTTGGTCTCAGAAACACCAAATTAGGGAACTTTTGGCTTCAGAAACACCAAATTAGGGAACTTTTCGGCTCAGAAACACCAATTTAGAGAACTTTTTGTCTCAAAAACACCAAATTAGGGAACTTTTGGGCTCAGAAACACCAATTTAGGGAACTGTGGGGCACAGGAATTGTGATTTAGAGAACTTTTAGGCCCAAGAACATGTAATTAGGTAACTTTTGGTCTGAGAAGCAGCGATTTCAGAAACTTTGGGGCTCAGAAACACGAAATTAGCGAACTTTTGGGCTCAGAAGCACCAATTTAGGGAACTTTAAGGCCCAGAAAAACTAAATGAGGGAACTTTTAGGCCCAGAAACTCCAAATTAAGGGAACTGTGGGTCTCAGGAATAGTGATTTAGAGAACTTTTAGGTCCAGGAACACCTAATTAGGGAACTTTTGGTCTCAGAAGAAGCGATTTAGGGAACTTTGGGGCATAGAAACACCAAATTAGCAAACTTTTGGGCTCAGAAACACCAATTTCGAGATGTTTTAGGCCCAGAAAAACTGAATGAGGGAATTTTTCGGACAAGAAACACCAAATTAGGGAACTCTGGGGCTCAGAAACAGTGATTTAGAGAATATTTGGGCTCAGAAACACTGATTTAGGGATCTTTTAGGCCAAGATACACCAACTTAGGGAACATTAGGACTCAGAAGCAGCGAATTAGGGAACTTTGGGACTCAGAAACACCAAATTAGGGAACTTTGGGGCCCAGAAAAAATGATTTAGGGTACTTTTGGTCTCAGAAGCACCAATTTAGGGATCTTTTAGGCCCAGAAAAACTAAATTAGGGATCTTGTAGGCCCAGAAACACCAAATTAGGGAACTGTGGGTCTCAGGAATAGTGATTTAGAGAACTTTTAGGTCCAGGAACACCTAATAAGGGAAATTTTGGTCTCAGAAGCAGCGATTTAGGGAAATTTGGGGCATAGAAACACCAAATTAGGGAGCTTTTGGGCTCAGAAGCACCAATTTATGGAACTTTAAGGCCCAGAAAAACTAAATGAGGGAACTTTTAGGCCCAGAAACTACAAATTAAGGGAACTGTGGGTCTCAGGAATAGTGAATTAGAGAACTTTTAGGTCCAGGAACACCTAATAAGGGAAATTTTGGTCTCAGAAGCAGCGATTTAGGGAACTTTGGGGCATAGAAACACCAAATTAGCAAACTTTTGGGCTCAGAAACACCAATTTCGGTATGTTTTAGGCGCAGAAAAACTGAATGAGGGAACTTTTAGGCCCAGAAACACCAAATTAGGGAACAATAGGTCTCAGAAGCAGCGAATTAGGCAACTTTAGGGTTCAGAAGCAGCGAATTAGGGAACTTTTGGGCTCAGAAGCTCCAATTTAGGGATATTTTATGCCCAGAAAAACTAAATTAGGGATCTTTTAGGCCCAGAAACACCAAATTAGGGAACTGTGGGGCTCAGGAATAGTGATTTAGAGAACTTTTAGGCCCAGGAACACCTAATTAGGGAACTTTTGGTCTCAGAAGCAGCAAATTAGGGAACTTTGGGGCCAAGAAACACCAAAATAGCGAACTTTTGGGCTCAGAAACACCAAATTAGCGAACTTTTGGGCTCAGAAACACCAAATTAGGGAAATCTGGGACTCAGAAGCACCAATTTAGGGAACTTTTAGGCCCAGAGAAACTAAATGAGGGAACTTTTAGGCCCAGAACCACCAAATTCGGGAACTGTGGGGCTCAGGAATAGTGATTTAGAGAACTTTTAGGTCCAGGAACACATAATTAGGGAATTTTGGGGCTCAAGAACACCTAATTAAGGAAATTTTGAGCTCAGAAACCCCAATTTAGAGAAATTTTGGTCTCAGAAGCACCGATTTAGGGATCTTTTGTGTTAAGAAAAACTAAATGAGTGAACTTTTAGGCCCAAAAACACCAAATTAGCAAACTTTGGGACTCAGAAGCAGAAATTTAGGGAAATTTGGGGCTCAGAAGCATCGAATTAGGGAGCTTTGGGGCTTCAAAACAGTGATTTAGTGAACGTTTGCGCTGAGAAACACCAATTTAGGGAGCTTTTAGGCCCAGAAACAAATTAGGGAACATTGGGGTTAAGGAATAGTGATTTAGAGAAGTTTTAGGCCCAGAAACACCAATTTAGGGAACTAAATCACTATTCCTGAGCCCCACAGTTCCCTAATTTGGTGTTTCTGGGCCTAAAAGTTCACTAATTTATTTTTTCTGGGCCTAAAAGTTCCCTAAATGGGTGTTTCTGAGAAAGAAAGTTCCCTAAATCAGTATTTCTGAGCCACAAAGTTCCCTAAATTAGTGTTTCTGGGCACAAAAGTTCGCTAATTTAGTGTTTCTGAGTCCCAAAGTTCCGTAAATCGGTGTTTCTAAGAACAAAAGTTCCCTAAATCGGTGTTTCTGAGCCCAAACATTCACTAAATCACTGTTTCGGTGCCCCTAAGTTCCCTAATTTGGTGTTTCTGGGTCTAAAAGTTCAATAATTTAATATCTCCGGGTCTAAAAGGTCCCTAAATTCGTGTTTCTGAGCCCCAAAGTTCCCAAATTTGGTGTTTCTGGCATTAAAAGTTCCCTAATTTAGTTTTTATGGGCATAAAAGTTCCCTAAATCGGCATTTCTGAGCCAAAATTTAACTAAATCACTGTTTCTGTGCCCAAGAGTTCCCTAAGTTGGTGTGTCTGCGCCTAAAAGTTCCCTCATTTAGTTTTTCTGAGCCCAAAGTTTCCCTAATTTGGTGCTTTCTACCCCAAAAGTTCTCTAATTTGGTGTTTCTGAGTCCAAAAGTTCTCTAAATTGCTGTTTCTGCGCCCAAAAGTTCGCTTATTTGGTGTTTCTGATTCTAAAAATTTCCTAAATCGCTTTTTCTGATCCCAAAATTTCCCTAATTAGATGTTCCTGGGCCTAAAAGTTCTCTAAATCACTATTCCTGAGACCCACAGTTCCCTAATTTGCTGTTTCAGGGCCTAAAAGATCCCTAAATTGGTGTTTCTGAGCCTAAATGTTCCGTAAATTGATGTTTCTGGGCTCCAAAGATCCCTAAATTGGTGTTTCTGAAGTCAAAAGATCTCTAAATCAGTTTCTGATCCCCAATTTACCTAGTATCGTCTTTCATGGCCTAAACGTTCCCTAATTTTGTTTTCTGGGCCTAAAACATCCCCAAATTGGTGCTTTTGAGCCCCAAATTACCCTAAAACATTGCTTCTGGGCACCAAAGTTCCCTAAATTGGTGTTTCTGAGACCAAACGTTCACTAAATCACTGTTCCTGAGCACCAAAGTTCCCTAATTTGGTGTTTCTTGGCATAAAAGTTCCCTCATTTAGTTTTTCTGGGCCTAAAATATCCCGAAATTGGTGCTTCTGAGCCCAAATGTTCACTAAATCACTGTTTCTGAGCTACAAAGTTCCCTAATTTGGTGTTTCTGTGCCTAAAATTTACCTAATTTAGTTTTTCTGTGCATAAAAGATCCCTAAATCGACTTTTATGACCCTGAAAGTTCCCTAAATTGGTGTTCCTGAGCCCAAAAGTTCCGTAAATTTGTGTTTCTGAGACTTAAAGTTCCCTAAATCGGTACTTCTGGGCCGCAAAGTTCCCTAAATTGGTGTTTCTGGGCCTAAAAGTTCTCTAAATCACTATTCCTGAGCCCCAATGTACCCTAATTAGTTTTCTGGGCCTAAAAGCTCCCAAAATCGGTGTTTCTGAGCCCAAACATTCATTAAATCACTGTTTGAGGGTTGGTTTAGCTCAGTGGGTTGAGCGTGGTGCTTGAAACACCAGGGTCGCGGGTTCGATTCCCGTTCGGTTCTCACGTGTGTTGCCTGACCTTGTGTTTCTGAGCCCCAAATTTCCCTAAATTTCTGCTTCTGAGTCACAAAGTTCGCTAATTTGGTGTTTCTGGGCATAAAAGTTCCCTCATTTAGTTTTTCTCGGCTCAAAAGATCCCTAAATGGGTGTTTCTGAGCCCAAAAGGTCTCTAATTTGGTGTTTCTGAGCACAAAATTTCTTTAAATTGGTGTTTCAAAGCCCCAAAGTCCTCTAGATCGGTGTTTCTGAGCCTAAACCTTCCATAAATTCATGTTTCTGGGCCCCAAATTTCCGTAAACTGGTTTTTCTGAAGTCAAAATATGTCTAAATCTGTTTCTGAGCCGCAAATTTCCCTAGTATCGTATTTCAGGGCCTAAAGGTTCCCTAATTTTGTTTTCTGGGACTAAAAGATCCTGAAATTGATGCTTTTGAGCCCAAAAGTTCCCTAAATCATTGCTTCTGAGCATCAAAGATCCCTAATTTGGTGTTTCTGAGCCTAAAAGATCCCTAAATTGGTGATTCTGAGCCGAAACGTTCACTAAATCACTGTTCCAGAGCCCCAAAGTTCCCTAATTCCCTGTTTCTGATCCCCATAGTTGCCTAATTTGCTATTGCTGAGTCCCAATGTTCCCTAAGTTGGTGTTTCTTGGCCTAAAAGATCCCTAAATTGGTGTGTCTGAGCCCAAACGTTCACTAAATCAGTGTTTCTGAGCCCAAGAGTTCACTAAATCGGTGTTTCTGGGCCTAAAATTCCCTCATTCAGTTTTTCGGGGCCTAAAAGATCCCTAAATTTTTGTTTCTGAGCCTAAAAGTTCCCTAATTTTGTGTTTCTGAGCCCAAAAGTTCCCTAAATGGGTGTTTCTGAGCCCAAAAGTTCCCTAATTCACTGCTTCTGAGCCCCAAAGTTGCCTAATTCGCTGCTTCTCAGTCCCAATGTTCCCTAAGTTAGTGTTTCTGGGCATAAAAGCTCCCTAAATCGGTGTTTCTGAGCCCAAACGTTTTCTAAATCTCTTGTTCTGAGTACCAGATTTCCCTAATTTGGTGTTTCTGGGCCTGAAAGTTCCCTCATTTAGTATTTCTGGCCCCAAAAGTTCCCTAATATAGTGCTTCTGAGCCCAATAGTTCTCTAATTTGGTGTTTCTGAGCCCAAAAGTTCTCTAATTTGGTGATTCTGAGCCCTAAAGTTCCCTAAATCAGTGTTTCTGAGACCAAACGTTCACTAAATCACTGTTTCTGAGCCCCAAAGTTCCCTAATTTGGTGTTTCTGGGCCTAAAAATTCCCTAATTCAGTTTCTCTGTACCTAAAAGATGCCTACATTGGTATTTCTGAGGCCAAAGTTCCCTAAATCGGTGTTTCTGAGCCCCAAATTTACCTAAATCGCTGCTTCTGAGTTCCAAAGATCCATAATTAGGTGTTCCTGGGCCTAAAAGTTCTCTGAATCACTATTCCTGAGCACCACAGTTCCCTAATTTGGTGTTTCTTGGCCTAAAAGTTCCCTAATTTAGTTTTTCTGGGCATAAAAGTTCCCTAAATCGGCCTTTCTGAGCCCAAAAGTTCCATAAATCGCTGTTTCTGAGCCCAAGAGTTCCATAAATTGGTGTTTCCGAGCCCAAAAGTTCTCGAATTTGGTGTTTCTGAGACT
This sequence comes from Trogon surrucura, assembly GCA_020746105.1. Taxonomy (NCBI): domain Eukaryota; kingdom Metazoa; phylum Chordata; class Aves; order Trogoniformes; family Trogonidae; genus Trogon; species Trogon surrucura. The sequence goes on from JAJGST010000074.1 coordinate 28,046, forward strand.
GAAAGTTCGCTAATTTGGTGTTTCTGGGCCTAAAAGTTCCCTAATTTCTTTTTTATGGGCATAAAAGGTCCCTAAATCGGAATTTCTGAGCTCAAAAAATCCCTAAATCACTGTTTCTGAGCCCAAGAGTTCCCTAAATTGGTGATCCTGAGCCCAAAATTTCCCTAAACTGTTTTTTTCTGAAATGGAAATTTCCCTAAATTGGTGTTTCTGGGCCCCAAAGTTCCCTAATTTTGTGTTTCTAACCCTGAAAGTTCCCGAAATTGGTGTTTCTGAGCCCAAAAGTTCCCTAACTGGCTGCTTCTGAGTCCCAACGTTCCTTAATTAGGTGTTCCTGGGCATAAAAGTTCTCTAAATCACTATTCCTGAGCCCCACAGTTCCCTAATTTGGTGTTTCAGGGCCTAGAAGATCCCTAAATTGGTGCTTTTGAGCCCAAAAGTACCCTAAATCATTGCTTCTGGTGTCTCCAAGTTCCCTAATTTGGTGTTTTGGAGCCTGAAAGTTCCCTAATTTGGTGTTTCTGAGACCCAAAGTTCCCTAATTCGCTGCTTCTGAGACCTAAAGTTGCCTAATTCGCTGCTTCTGAGTCCCAATGTTCCCTAATTTGGTGTTTATGGGCCTAAAAGATCCCTAAATCGGTGTTTCTGAGCCCAAACGTTCACTAAATCACTGTTTCTGAGCACCAGATTTCAGTAATTTGGTGTTTCTGCGCCTAAAAGTTCCCACTTTTAGTTTTTCTGGGCCTAAGAGTTCCCTAAATTTGTGCTTCTGAGCACAAAATTTCGCTAATTTGGTGTTTCTGAGCCCCAAAATTCCCTAATTTGGAGGTTTTGGGCCTAAAAGTTCATTAATTTAGATTTTCTGAGCATAAAATATCCATAAAACGGGTTTTCTGAGCCCAAAAGTTCCCTAAATCACTGTTTCTGAGCCCAAGAGTTCCCTAAATTGGTGTTTCCGAGCCCAGAAGTTCCCTAAATTGGTGTTTCTGTGACTGAAAGTTCCCTAAATCGGTACTTCTAGACCCCAAAGTTCCCTAATTTGGTGTTTCTGGGCATCAAAGTTCCCTAAATTGGTGTTTCTGAACCCCAAAGTTCCCAAAATTTGTCTTTCTGAGCCCAAAAGTTACCTAAATCACTGCTTCTGAACCCCAAAGTTGCCTAATTAGGTGTTCGTGGGCCTAAAAATTCTCTAAATCACTATTCCTGAGCCCCAGAGTACCCTAATCTGGTAGTTTTGGGCCTAAAAGCTCCCTAATTTGGTTTCTCTGGGCATAAAAGATCCCTAAATCGGCGTTTCTTAACCCAAACATTCTGTGAATCACTGTTTCTGAGCCTAAAAGTTCCCTAAATTGGTGTTTCTAGGTCCCAAAATTCCCTAATTTGTTGTTTCTGAGCCTGAAAATTTCCTAAATTAGTGTTTCTAAGACCCAAAGTTGCCTAATTCGCTGCTTCTGAGTACCAGTGTTCCCTAAGTTGGTGTTTCTGGGCCTAAAAGATCCCTAAATTTGTGTTTCTGAGCCCAAACTTTCACTAAATCTCTGTTTCTGAGCACCAACGCTCCCTAATTTGGAGTTTCTGGGCCTAAAAGATCCCTCATTTAGTTCCTCTGGGCATACAAGATCCCTAAATTGGTGTTTCTGAGGTCAAAGTTCCCTAAATCGTGGCTTCTGATTCCCAAAGTTCACTAATTATGTGATCCTGGGCCTAAAAGCTCTCTAAATCACTATTCCTGAGCCACAAAGTTCGCTGATTTGGTGTTTAACGGCATAAAAGATACCTAAATTGGTGTTTCTGAGCCCAAGAGTTCCCTATATTGGTGTTTCTGAGCCCCAAAGTTCTCTAAATCGGTGTTTCTGAGCCTAAACATTCCCTAAATTCATGCCTCTGGGCCCCAAATTTCCCTAAATTGGTGTTTCTGAAGCCAAAATATCTCTAAATCAGTTTCTGAGTCCCAAATTTCCCTTCTATCGTATTTCAGGGCCCCGAAATTCCCTAATTTAGGTTTTCTGTGACTAAAAGATCCCTAAACTTTTGGTTTTGAGCCCAAAAGTACCCTAAATCCTTGTTTTTGGGCATAAAAGTACCCTAATTTGGTGTTTCTGAGCCTGAAAGTTCCCTAAATGGGTGTTTCTGAGCCCCAAAGTTCCCTAATTCGCTGCTTCTGAGCCCCAAAGTTGCCTAATTCCCTGCTTCTCAGTCGCAATGTTCCCTAAGTTAGTGTTTCTGGGCCTAAAAGCTCCCTAAATCGGTGTTTCTGAGCCCAAACGTTTTCTAAATCTCTTGTTCTGAGCACCTGATTTCCCTAATTTGGTGTTTCTGAGCCTGAAAGTTCCCTCATTTAGTATTTCTGGCCCCAAAAGTTCCCTAATATAGTGCTTCTGAGCCCAATAGTTCTCTAATTTGGTGTTTCTGAGCTCAAAAGTTCTCTAATTTGGTGTTTCTGAGCCCCAAAGTTCACTAAATCAGTGTTTCTGAGACCAAACGTTCACTAAATCACTGTTTCTGATCCCCAAAGTTCCCTAATTTGGTGTTTCTGGGCCTAAAAGTTCCCTAATTCAGTTTCTCTGTGCCTAAAATTTGCCTACATTGGTGTTTCTGAGGCCAAAGTTCCCTAAATCGGTGTTTCTGAGCCCCAAATTTCCCTAAATCGCTGTTTCTGAGTTCCAAAGTTCCATAATTAGGTGTTCCTGAGCATAAAAGTTCTCTGAATCACTATTCCAGAGCAGCACAGTTCCCTAATTTGATGTTTCTTGGCCTAAAAGTTCCCTAATTTAGTTTTTCTGGGCATAAAAGATCCCTAAATCGGCGTTTCTGAGCCCAAAAGTTCCATAAATCGCTGTTTCTGAGCACAAGAGTTCCGTAAATTGGTGTTTCCGAGCCCAAAAGTTCTAGAAGTTGGTGTTTCTGAGACTGAAAGTTCGCTAATTTGGTGTTTCTGGGCCTAAAAGTTCCCTCATTTAGTTTTTATGGGCATAAAAGGTCCCTAAATCGGCATTTCTGAGCGCAAAAGTTCCCTAAATCACTGCTTCTGAGCCCAAGAGTTCCCTAAATTGGTGTTCCTGAGCCCAAAATTTCCCTAAACTGTTTTTTCTGAAATGGAAATTTCCCTAAATTGGTGTTTCTGGGTCCCAAAGTTCCCTAATTTTGTGTTTCTGACCATGAAAGTTCCCAAAATTGGTGTTTCTGAGCCCAAAAGTTTCCTAACTGGCTGCTTCTGAGCCCCAAAGTTCCCTAATTTGGTGTTTCTGGGCCTAAAAATTCCCTAATTTAGTATCTCTGGGCCTAAATATCCCTAAATTGGTGTTTCTGAGCCCAAGAGTTCGCTAAATTGGTGTTCCTGAGCCCCAAAGTTCCCTAAACTGGGTTTTCTGAGAATGAAATTTCCCTAAATTGCTGCTTCTGGCCCCCAAATTTCCCTAATTTGGTGTTTCTGACCATGAAAGTTCCCTAAATTGGTGTTTCTGAGTCCCAAAGTCCCCTAATTCACTGCTTCTGAGCCCCAAAGTTGCCTAATTCGCTGCTTCTGAGTCCCAATGTTCCCTAAGTTGGTGTTTCTGGGCATAAGAGATCCATAAATCAGTGTTTCTGTACCCAAACGTTCACTAAATCAGTGTTTCTGAGAACCAAAGTTCCCTAATTTGGTGTTTCTGGGCCTAAAAGTTCCCCAATTTAGTTTTTATGGGCATAAAAGATCCCGAAATAGGTTTTTCTGAGCCCAAACGTTCCCTAAATCTCTGTTTCTGAGCACCAGATTTCCCTAATTTGGTACTTCTGGGCCTAAAATTCCCTAAATTGGTGATTCTGACCACAAAATATCCCTAATTTGGTGCTTCTGACCCAAAAAGTTATCTGATTTCGTGATTCTGAGCCCAAAAGTTCTCTAATTTGGTGTTTCTGAGCCCAAAAGTTCTCTAATTTGGTGTTTCTGGGCCTAAAAGATCCCTAAATCAGTGTTTCTGAGACCAAACGTTCACTAAATCACTGTTTCTGAGCCCCAAAGTTCCCTAATTTGGTGTTTCTGGGTCTAAAAGTTCCCTAACTTAATTTCTCTGTAACTAAAAGATCCCTAAATTGGTGTTTCTGAGGCCAACGTTCCCTAAATCGCTGCTTCTGACCCCAATATTTATCTAATTTGGTGTTTATGAGTCTAAAAGTTCTCGGAATTGGTGTTTCTGAACACAAAAGATCACTGATTTGGAGTTTCTGGGCCTAAAAGTTCCCTAATTTTGTTTTCATGAGCATAAAAGGTCCCTAAATAGGCGTTTCTGATCCAAAAAAATCCCTAAATCACTGTTTCTGAGACCAAGAGTTCACTAAATTGGTGTTCCTGAGCGAAAAAGTTCCCTAAACTGGGTTTTCTGAGAATGAAATTTCGCTAAATTGCTGTTTCTGGGCCCCAAAGTTCCCTAAGTTTGTGTTTCTGACTCTGAAAGTTCCCTAAATTGGTGTTTCTGAGCTTCAAATTTCCCTAACTGGCTGCTTCTGAGACCCAAAGTTGCCTAATTTGGTGTTTCTGGGCCCAAAAGTTCCCTAATGTAGTTTCTCTGGGCCTAAAAGATAACTAAATTGGGTTTTCTGAGATCAAAGTTCCCTAAATCGCTGCTTCTGAGCCCAAGAGTTCCCTAAATTGGTGTTCCTGAGCCCAAAAGTTCCCTAAACTGGTTTTTCTGAGAATGAAATTTCCCTAAATCTGTGTTTCTGGGCACCAAAGTTCCCTAAGTTTGTATTTCTGACCATGAAAGTTCCCTAAATTGGTGATTCTGAGACCCAAAGTTGTCTAATTGGCTGCTTCTGAGCCCCAAAGTTCCCTAATTTGGAGTTTCTGGGACTAAAAGTTCCCTAATTTAGTTTCTCTGGGCCTAAAAGATCCCTAAATTGGTGTTTCTGAGCCCAAGAGTTAGCTAAATTGGTGTTCCTGAGCCCAAAAGTTCCCTAAACTGGGTTTTCTGAGAATGACATTTCCCTAAATTGCTGTTTCTGGGCCCCAAATTTCCCTAATTTGGTGTTTCTGAGCCAAAAATTTCTTGAAATTGGTGTTTCTGAGCCCAAAAGTTCGCTAATTTGGTGTTTCTGGGCCTAAAAGATCCCTAAATCAGTGTTTCTGAGCCCAAACGTTCACTAAATCAGTGTTTCTGAGCCCCAAAGTTCCCTAATTTGGTGTTTCTGGGTCTAAAAGTTCCCTAACTTAATTTCTCTGAACCTATAAATTCCCTAAATTGGTGTTTCTGTAGCCAAAGTTCCCTAAATCGCTCCTTCTGAGACCAAAATTTATCTAATTTTCTGTTTCTGAGGCCAAAAGTTCGCTAATTTGGTGTTTCTGGGCCTAAAAGTTCCCTAATTTAGTTTTTCTGGGCAGAAAAGATCCCGAAATTGGTGTTTCTGAGCCCAAACGTTCCCTAAATCTCTCTTTCTGAGCACCAGATTTCCCTAATTTGGTACTTCTGGGCCTAAAAGTTCCCTAAATTGGTGATTCTGACCACAAAATATCCCTAATTTGGTGCTTCTGACTCAAAAAGTTATCTGATTTCGTGATTCTGAGCCCAAAGTTCTCTCTTTTGGTGTTTCTGAGCCCAAAAGTTCTCTAATTTGGTGTTTCTTTGCCTAAAAGATCCCTAAATCTGTGTTTCTGAGCCCAAACGTTCACTAAATCACTGTTTCTGAGCCCCAAAGTTCCCTAATTTGGTGTTTCTGGGTCTAAAAGTTCCCTAACTTAATTTCTCTGTAACTAAAAGATTCCTAAATTGGTGTTTCTGAGGCCAAAGTTCCCTAAATCGCTGCTTCTGGGCCCAAAAGTTCTCTAATTTGGTGTTTTTGAGCCCAAAAGTTCTCTAAATTGGTGTTTCTGAGGCCAAAAGTTTCCCTAAATTGGTGTTTCTGAGCCCAAAAGATCCCTAAATCAGTGTTACTGAGCCCAAACGTTCACCAAATCAGTGTTTCTGAGAACCAAAGTTCCCTAATTTGGTGTTTCTGGGCCTAAATTTCCCTGATTTAGTTTTTCTGGGACTAAAAGTTCCCTGAATTGGAGCTTCTGAGCCCAAAAGTTCCCTAATTTGGTGCTTCTGAGCCCAAAAGTACCCTAATTTGGTGTTTCAGAGGCCAAAAGTTCTCTAAATTGGTGTTTTTGAGCCCCAAAGTTGCCTAATTTGGTGTTTCTGAGCCCAAACGTTCACTAAATTAGTGTTTCTGAGAACCAAAGTTCCCTAATTTGGTGTTTCTGGCCTTAAAAGTTCCCTAATTTTGTTTTTCTGGGCATAAAAGATCCCTAAATTGGTGTTTCTGAGCCCAAACGTTCACTAAATCAGTGTTTCTGAGCACCAGATTTTTCTAATTTGGTACTTCTGGGCCTAAAATTTCCATCATTTAGTTTTCCTGGACATAAAAGTTCCCTAAATTTGTGATTCTGAGCCCAAATATTCACTAAATTTGTGTTTCTGAGCCCAAAAATTCGCTAATTTGGTGTTTCATTGCCTAAAAGACCCCTAAATCAGTGTTTCTGAGCCCAAACGTTCACTAAATCACTGTTGCTGAGCCCCAAAGTTCCCTAATTTAGTTTTTCTGGGTCTATTAGTTCCCTAACTTAATTCCTCTGTAACTAAAAGATTCCTAAATTGGTGTTTCTGAGGCCAAAGTTCCCTAAATCGCTGCTTCTGAGCCCAAAATTTATCTAATTTGGTGTTTCTGAGCCCAAAAGTTCTCAAAATTGGGGTTTCTGAGCCCAAAAGTTCGTTAATTTGGTGTTTCTGGGCCTAAAAGTTCGCTAATTTAGTTTTTCTGGGCCTAAAATTTCCCTAAATCGGTGTTTCTGAGCCCAAAAGTTCCCTAATTGGCTGCTTCTGAGCCCCAAAGTTGCCTACTTCGCTGCTTCTGAGTCCCAATTTTCCCTAAGTTTGTGTTTCTTTGCCTAAAATACCCCTAAATCAGTGTTTCTGAGCCCAAACGTTCACTAAATCAATGTTTCTGAGCCCCAAAGTTCCCTAATTTGGTGTTTCTGGGTCTAAAAGTTCCCTAATTTAATTTCTCTGAACCTAAAAGCTCCCTAAATTGGTGTTTCTGAGGCCAAAGTTCCCTAAATCGCTGCTTCTGAGCCCAAAATTTATCTAATTTGGTGTTTCTGAGCCCAAAAGTTCTCTAAATTGGTGTTTCTGAGCCCAAAAGTTCGCTAATTTGGTGTTTCTGGGCCTAAAAGTTCCCTAATTTAGTTTTCATGGGCATAAAAGTTCCCTAAATCGGCGTTTCCGAGCCCAAAAGATCCCTAAATCACTGTTTCTGAGCCCAAGAGTTCCCTAAATTGGTGTTCCTGAGCCCAAAAGTTCCCTAAACTGGTTTTTCTGAGACTGAAATTTCCCTAAATTGGTGTTTCTGAGCCCCAAAGTTCCCTAATTGGCTGCTTCTGGGCCTAAAATTTCCCTAATTTAGTTTCTCTGGGCCTAAAAAATTCCTAAATTAGTGTTTCTGAGAACAAAGTTCGCTAACTGGCTGCTTCTGAGCCCAAAAGTTCCCTAATTCGCTGCTTCTCAGTACCAAAGTTCCATAATTAGATGTTCCTGGGCCTAAAAGTGCTCTAAATCACTATTCCTGAGCCCCAAATTTCCCTAATTTGGTGTTTCAGGGCCTAAGAGATCCCTACGTTTGTGCTTTTGAGGCCAAAAGTACCCTAAATCATTGTTTCTGGGCCCCAAAGTTCACTAATTTGGCGTTTCTGAGCCCCAAAGTTCCCTAATTTGCTGCTTCTGAGCCCCAAAGTTGCCTAATTCGCTGCTTCTGAGACCCAGTGTTCCCTAAGTTTGTGTTTCTGGGCATAAAAATCCCTAAGTCAGTGTTTCTGAGCCCAAACGTTCACTAAATCACTGTTTCTGAGCCCCAAAGTTCCCTAATTTGGTGTTTCTGGGCCTAAACTTTCTCTAAATCTCTGTTTCTGAGAACCAGATTTCCCTAATTTGGTCCCTCATTTGGTTCCCTCATTTAGTTTTTCTGGGCCCAAAAGTTCCCTAGATTGATGCCTCTGACCAAAATTTATCTAATTTGGTGCTTCTGTGCCTAAAAGTTCTCTAATTTGGTGTTTCAGGCCCCAAAATTTCTCTAAATTGATGTTTCTGAGCCCAAAAGTTCGCTAAATTGGTGTTTCTGGGCCTAAAATTTCCCTAATTTAATTTCTCTGTAACGAAAAGATCACTAAATTGGGGTTTCTGAGGTCAAAGTTCCCTAAATCGCAGATTCTGAGCCCAAAAATTATCTCATTTGGTGTTTCTCAGCCCAAAAGTTCTCAAAATTGGTGTTTCTGAGCGCAAAAGTTCCCTAATTTGGTGTTTCTGGGCCTAAAAGATCCCTAAATCAGTGTTTCTGAGCCCAAAGGTTCACTAAATCACTGTTTCTGAGCCCCAAAGTTCCCTAATTTGGTGTTTCTGGGTCTAAAAGTTCCCTAATTTAATTTCTCTGTAACTAAAATTTCCTAAATTGGTGTTTCTGAGGCCAAAGTTCCCTAAATCGCTGCTTCTGAGCACAAAAGTTCTCTAATTTGCTGTTTCTGAGCCCAAAAGTTCTCTAAAATTGTGTTTCTGAGCCCGAAAGTTCCCTAATTTGGTGTTTCTGGACCTAAAAGATCCCTAAATCGGTGTTTCTGAACCCAAATGTTCACTAAATCACTGTTTCTGAGCCCCAAAGTTCCCTAATTTGGTGTTTCTGGGTCTAAAATTCCCTAACATAATTTCTCTGAACCTAAAAGATCCCTAAATTGGTGTTTCTGAGGCCAAAGTTCCCTAACTGCCTGCTTCTGAGACCAAAAGTTCGCTAATTTGATGTTTCTGGGCCTGAAAGTTCCCTAATTTAGATTTTATGGCCATAAAAGATCCCTAAATTGGCGTTTTTGTGCCCAAAAAATGACTAAATCACTGTTTCGGAGCCCAAGAGTTCCCTAAATTGGTGTTCCTGAGCCCAAAAATTCCCTAAACTGTTTTTTCTGAGACTGAAGTGTCCCTAAATTGGTGTTTCTGGGCCCCAAAGTTCCCTAATTCGCTGCTTCTGAGCCCCAAAGTTCCCTAATTCGCGGCTTCTGAGCCCCTAAGTTCCCTAATTTGGTGTTTCTGGACTTAAAAGTTCCCTAATTTAGTTTCTCTGGGCCTAAAAATCCCTAAATTGGTGTTTCTGAGGTCAAAGTTCCCTAAATCACTGCTTCTGAGCTCAAAACTTCCCTAAATCGCTGCTTCTGAGTCCGAAAGTCTCCTAATTAGGTTTTCCTGGGCCTAAAAGTTCTCTAAATCACTATTCCTGAGCCCCAAAGTTCCCTAATTTGGTGTTTCTGAGCCTGAAAGTTCCCTAAATAGGTGTTTCTGAGCCCCAAAGTTCCCTAATTCACTGCTTCTGAGCCCCAAAGTTCCCTAATTCGCTGCTTCTGAGCCCCTAAGTTCCCTAATTTGGTGTTTCTGGGCCTAAAAGATCCCTAAATCGGTGTTTCTGAGCCCAAACGTTCACCAAATCAGTGTTTCTGAGAACGAAAGTTCCCTAATTTGTTGTTTCTGGGCCTCAAAGTTCCCTCATTTAGTTTTTCTGAGACTAAAAGTTCCCTGAATTGGAGCTTCTGAGCCCAAAAGTTCCCTAATTTGGTGCTTCTGAGCCCAAAGGTTCCCTAAATCGCTGCTTCTGAGCCCAAAAGTTCTCTAAATTTCTGTTTCTGAGCCCAAAAGTTTGCTAATTTGGTGTTTCTGGGCCTAAAAGATCCCTAAATCAGTGTTTCTGAGCCCAAACGTTCACTAAATCACTGTTTCTGAGCCCCAAAGTTCCCTAATTTGGTGTTTCTGGGTCTAAAAGTTCCCTAATTTAATTTCTCTGTAACTAAAAGATCCCTAAATTGGTGTTTCTGAGGCCAAAGTTCCCTAAATCACTGCTTCTGAGCCCAAAAGTTCGCTAATTTGGTGTTTCTGAGCCCCAAAGTTCTCTAAATCAGTGTTTCTGAGCCCAAACGTTCTCTAATTTGGTGTTTCTGGGCCTAAAAATACCTAAATCAGTGTTTCCGAGCCCCAACGTTCACTAAATCACTGTTTCTGAGCCCCAGAGTTCCCGAATTTGGTGTTTCTGGGTCTAAAAGTTCCCTAATTTAATTTCTCTGAACCTAAAAGATCTCTAAATTGGTGTTTCTGAGGCCAAAGTTCCCTAAATCGCAGTTTCTGAGCCCAAAATTTATCTAAATAGTGTTTCTGAGCCCCAAAGTTCACTAAATCTGTGTTATGAGCCCAAAAGTTCCCTAATTTGGTGTTTCTGTGCCTAAAAGTTCCCTAATTTAGTTTTTATGGGCATAAAAGATCCCTAAATCGGCGTTTCTGAGCCCAAAAGATCCCTAAATCACTGTTTCTGAGCCCAAGAGTTCCCTAAATTGGTGTTCCTGAGCCCAAAAGTTCCCTAAACTGGTTTTTCTGAGACTGAAATTTCCCTAAATTGGTGTTTCTGAGCCCAAAGTTCCCTAATTGGCAGATTCTGGGCATAAAATTTCCCTAATTTAGTTTCTCTGGGCCTAAAAAATCCCTAAATTAGAGTTTCTTAGGTCAAAGTTCCCTAAATCGCTGCTTCTGAGCCCCAAAGTTGCCTAATTCGCTGCTTCTTAGTCCCATTGTTCCCGAAGTTTGTGTTTCTGGGCCTAAGAGATCCCTAAATCAGTGTTTCTGAGCCCCAAACGTTCACTAAATCAGTGTTTCTGAGAACCAAAGTTCCCTAATTTTGTGTTTCTGAGTCCAAAAGTTCTCAAACTTGGTGTTTCTGAGCCCAAAAGTTCCCTAATTTGGTGTTTCTGAGCCTAAAAGATTCCTAAATCAGTGTTTCTGAGCCCAAACGTTCACTAAATCACTGTGTCTGAGCCCCAAAGTTCCCTAATTTGGTGTTTCTGGGTCTAAAATTTCCCTAATTTAATTTCTCTGTAACTAAAAGATTCCTAAATTGGTGTTTCTGAGGCCAAAGTTCCCTAAATCGCTGCTTCTGAGCCCAAAAGTTCTCTAATTTGGTGTTTCTGGGCCTAAAAGATCCCTAAATTAGTGTTTCTGAGCCCCAAACGTTCACTAAATCAGTGTTTCTGAGAACCAAAGTTCCCTAATTTGGTGTTTCTGAGCCCAAAAGTTCTCAAAATTGGTGTTTCTGAGCTCAAAAGTTTTCTAATTTGGTGTTTCTGGGCCTAAAAAATCCCTAAATCAGAGTTTCTGAGCCCAAACGTTCACTAAATCACTGTTTCTGAGCCCCAAAGTTCCCTAATTTGGTGTTTCTGGGTCTAAAAGTTCCCTAATTTAATTTCTATGAACCTAAAAGATTCCTAAATTGGTGTTTCTGAGGCCAAAATTCCCTAAATCACTGCTTCTGAGCCCAAAAGTTCGCTAATTTGTTGTTTCTGAGCCAAAAAGTTCCCTAATTTAGTTTTTATGGGCATAAAAGATCCCTATATCGGCGTTTCTGAGCCCAAAAGATCCCTAAATCACTGTTTCTGAGCCCAAGAGTTCCCTAAATTGGTGTTCCTGAGCCCAAAAGTTCCCAAAACTGGTTTTTCTGAGACTGAAATTTACCTAAATTGTTGTTTCTGGGCCCCAAATTTCCCTAATTGGCTGCTTCTGAGCCCAAAGGTTGCCTAATTTGGTGTGTCTGGGCGTAAAAGTTCCGTAATTTAGTTTCTCTGGGTCTAAAAATCCCTGCATTGATGTTTCTGAAGTCAAAGTTCCCTAAATCGCTGCTTCTAATCTCAAAACTTCCCTAAATCGCTGCTTCTGAGCCCAAAATTTATCTTATTTGGTGTTTCTGAGCCCAAAAGTTCTGAAAAATTGGTGTTTCTGAGGCCAAAATTCCCTAATTTGGTGTTTCTGGGCCTAAAAGTTACCTAATTTAGTTTTTCTGGCCATAAAAGATCCCTTAATCGGTGTTTCTGAGCCCAAACATTCACTAAATCACTCCTTCTGAGCCCAAGAGTTCCCTAAATTGGTGTTCCTGAGCCAAAAATTTCACTAAACTGTTTTTTCTGAGTCTGAAATTTCCATAAACTGGTGTTTCTGGGCCCCAAAGTTCCCTAATTTTGTGTTTCTGACCCTGACACTTTCCTAAATTGGTGTTTCTGAGGCCCAAAGTTCCCTAATTTGCTGCTTCTGAGCCCCAAAGTTGCCTAATTTGGTGTTTCTGGGCCTAAAAGTTCCCTAATTTAGATTCTCCGGGCCTAAAAAATCCCTAAACTAGTGTTTCTGATGTCAAAGTTCCCTAACTGGCTGCTTCTGAGCCCCAAAGTTCCCCAAATTGCTGCTTCTGAGTCCCAAAGTTCCCTAATTAGGAGTTCCTGGGCCTAAAAGTTCTCTAAATCACTATTCCTGAGCCCCAAAGTTCCCTAATTTGGTGTTTCAGGGCCTAGGAGATCCCTAAATTGGTGCTTTTGAGGCCAAAAGTACCCTAAATCATTGCTTCTGGGCCCAAAGTTCCCTAATTTGGTGTTTTTGAGCCTAAAATTTCCCTAAATCGGTGTTTCTGAGCACCAAAGTTCGCTAATTTTGTGTTTCTGACCCTGAAAGTTCCCTAAATTGGTGTTTCTGAGCTTCAAAGTTCCCTAACTGGCTGTTTCTGTGCCCCAAAGTTGCCTAATTTGTTGTTTCTGGGCCTAAAAGTTCCCTAATTTAGTTTCTCTGGGCCCAGGAGATCCCTAAATTGGTGTTTCTGAGGACAAGAATTCCCTAAATTGGTGTTCCTGAGCCCAAAAATTCCCTAAACTGGGTTTTCTGAGAATGAAATTTCCCTAAATTGCTGTTTCTGGGCCCCAAATTTCCCTAATTGGGTGTTTCTGACCCTGAAAGTTCCCTAGATTGGTGTTTCTCAGGCCCAAAGTTCTCTAATTTGGTGTTTCTGAGCCCAAAAGTTCTCTAAATTGGTGTTTCTGAGCCCCAAAGTTCCCTAATTTGGTGTTTCTGGGCCTAAAAGTTCCCCAATTTAGTTTTTATGGGCATAAAAGATCCCTAAATTGGTGTTTCTGAGCCCAAACGTTCCCTAAATCTCTGTTTCTGAGCACCAGATTTCCCTAATTTGGTACTTCTGGGCCTAAAAGTTCCCTCATTTATTTTTTCTGGGCCTAAAAGTTCCCTAAATTGGTGATTCTGACCCCAAAATATAACTAAGTTGGTGCTTCTGAGCCAAAAATTTCTCTAATTTGGTGTTTCTGAGCCCAAAAGTTACTTAAATTGGTGTTTCTGAGCCCAAAAGTTCACTAATTTGGTGTTTCTGGGCCTAAAAGATACCTAAATCAGTGTTTCTGAGCCCCAAAGTTCTCTAAATCAGTGTTTCTGAGCCCAAAAGTTCTCTAATTTGGTGTTTCTGGGCCTAAAAATACCTAAATCAGTGTTTCCGAGCCCCAACGTTCACTAAATCACTGTTTCTGAGCCCCAAAGTTCCCTAATTTGGTGTTTCTGGGTCTAAAAGTTCCCTGATTTAATTTCTCTGAACCTAAAAGATCCCTAAATTGGTGTTTCTGAGGCCAAAGTTCCCTAAATCGCAGCTTCTGAGCCCAAAATTTATCTAATTTGGTGTTTCTGAGCCCAAAAGTTCTGAAAATTGGGGTTTCTGAGCCTCAAAGTTGCCTAATTTGGTGTTTCTGTGCCCAAAAGTTCCTTTATATAGTTTTTCTGGGCATAAAAGATCCCTAAATTGGTGTTCCTGAGCCCAAAAGTTCCCTAAACTGTTTTTTCTGAGACTGAAATTTCCCTAAATTGCTGTTTCTGTGAACCAAAGTTCCCTAATTTGTTGTTTCTGACCCTGACAGTTTCCTAAATTGGTGTTTCTGAGGCCCAAAGTTCCCTAATTGGCTGCTTCTGAGCCCCAAATTTGCCTAATTTGGTGTTTCTGGGCCTAAAAGTTCCCTAATTTAGATTCTCCGGGCCTAAAAAATCCCTAAACTGGTCTTTCTGATGTCAAAGTTCCCTAACTGGCTGCTTCTGAGCCCAAAAGTTCCCTAAATTGCTGCTTCTGAGTCCCAAAGTTCCCTAATTAGGTGTTCCTGGGCCTAAAAGTGCTCTAAATCACTACTCCTGAGCCCCAAAGTTCCCTAATTTGGTGTTTCAGGGCCTAGAAGATCCCTAAATTGGTGCTTTTGAGGCCAAAAGTACCCTAAATCATTGCTTCTGGGAACCAAAGTTCCCTAATTTGGTGTTTCTGAGCCTAAAAGTTCCCTGAATTAGTGTTTCTGAGCACCAAAGTTCGCTAATTTTGTGTTTCTGACCCTGAAAGTTCCCTAAATTGGTGTTTCTGAGGCCCAAAGTTCCCTAACTGGCTGCTTCTGAGCCCCAAAGTTGCCTAATTTGGTGTTTCTGGACCAAAAAGTTCCCTAATTTAGTTTCTCTGGGCCTATAAATCCGTAAATTGGTGTTTCTGAGCCCAAGAGTTCGCTAAATTGGTGTTCCTGAGCCCAAAAGTTCCCTAAACTGGGTTTTCTGAGAATGAAATTTCCCTAAATTGGTGTTTCTGGGCCCCAAATTTCCCTAATTCGCTTCTTCTGACCCTGAAAGTTCCCTAAATTGGTGTTTCTGAGGCCCAAAGTTCCCTAATTGGCTGCTTTTGAGCCCCAAAGTTGCCTAATTTGGTGTTTCTGAGCCCAAACGTTCACTAAATCAGTGTTTCTGAGAACCAAAGTTCCCTAATTTAGTGTTTCCGGGCCTAAAAGTTCCCCAATTTAGTTTTTCGGGGCATAAAAGATCCTTAAATTGGTGTTTCTGAGCCCAAACGTTCACTAAATCTCTGTTTCTGAGCACCAGATTTTTCTAATTTGGTACTTCTGGGCCTAAAAGTTCCCTCATTTAGTTTTCCTGGGCCTAAAATTTCCCTAAATTGGTGCTTCTGAGCCCAAAAGTTCCCTAATTCGCTGCATCTGAGCCCCAACGTTGCCTACTTCACTGCCTCTGAGTCCCAATGTTCCCTAAATTTGTGTTTCTTTGCCTAAAAGATCCCTAAATCTGTGTTTCTGAGCCCAAACGTTCACTAAATCATTGTTTCTGAGCCCCATAGTTTCCTAATTTGGTGTTTCTGGGTCTAAAAGTTCCCTAATTTAATTTCTCTGAACCTAAAAGATCCCTAAATTGGTGTTTCTGAGGCCAAAGTTCCCTAAATCGCAGTTTCTGAGCCCAAAATTTATCTAATTTGGTGTTTCTGAGCCCAAAAGTTCTCTAAATTGCCTTTTCTGAGCCCAAAAGTTCGCTAATTTGGTGTTTCTGGGCCTAAAATATCGCTAAATCAGTGTTTCTGAGACCAAACTTTCACTAAATCACTGTTTCTGAGCCCAAAAGTTCCCTAATTTCGTGTTTCTGGGTCTAAAAGTTCCCTAACTTAATTTCTCTGAACCTAAAAGATCCCTAAATTGGTGTTTCTGAGGCCAAAGTTCCCTAAATCGCAGCTTCTGAGCCCAAAATTTATCTAATTTTGTGTTTCTGAGCCCAAAAGTTCTCAAAATTGGTGTTTCTGAGCCCAAAAGTTCGCTAATTTGGTGTTTCTGGGCCTAAAAGTTCCCTAATTTGGTTTTTCTGGGCCTAAAAGTTCCCTAAATCAGTGTTTCTGAGCCCAAAAGTTCCCTAATTTGGTGCTTCTGGGCTCAAAATTTCTCTAATTTGGTGTTTCAGACCCCAAAATTTCTCTAAATTGGTGTTTCTGAGCCCAAAGGTTCCCTAAATCACAGTTTCTGAGCCCAAGAGTTCCCTAAATTGGTATTCCTGAGCCCAAAAGTTCCCTAAACTGTTTTTTTTGAGACTGAAATTTCCCTAAATTGGTGTTTCTGAGCCCAAAGTTCCCTAATTGGCTGCTTCTGAGCCCCAAAGTTGCCTAATTTGGTGTTTCTGGGCCTAAAAGTTCCCTAATTTAGATTCTCCGGGCCTAAAAAATCCCTAAACTGGTGTTTCTGATGTCAAAGTTCTCTAAATCGCTGCTTCTGAGCCTAAAAGTTCCCTAAATCACTGCTTCTGAGTCCCAAAGGTCCCTAATTAGGTGTTCCTGAGCCTAAAAGTGCTCTAAATCACTACTCCTGAGCCCCAAAGTTCCCTAATTTGGTGTTTCAGGGCCTAGAAGATCCCTAAATTGGTGCTTTTCAGGCCAAAAGTACCCTAAATCATTGCTTCTGGGCCCCAAAGTTCCCTAATTTGGTGTTTCTGAGCCTAAAAGTTCCCTAAATTGGTGTTTCTGAGCACCAAAGTTCGCTAATTTTGTGTTTCTGACCCTGAAAGTTACCTAAATTGGTGTTTCTGAGGCCCAAAGTTCCCTAACTGGCTGCTTCTGAGGCCCAAAGTTCCCTAATTTGGTGTGTCTGGGCCTAAAAATTCCCTAATTTAGTTTCTCTGGGCCTAAAAGATCCCTAAATTGGTGTTTCTGAGGTCAAAGTTCCCTAAATTTCTACTTGTGAGCTCAAAAGTTCCCTAAATCGCTGCTTTGGAGTCCCAAAGTTCCCTAATTAGGTGTTCCTGGACCTAAAAGTTCTCTAAATCACTATTCCTGAGCCCCAAAGTTCCCTAATTCACTGCTTCTGAGCCCCAAAGTTGCCTAATTCGCTGCTTCTGAGTCCCAATGTTCCCTAAGTTGGTGTTTCTGGGCCTAGGAGGTCCCTAAATCAGTGTTTCTGAGCCCAAATGCTCACTAAATCAGTGTTTCTGAGAACCAAAGTTCCCTAATTTGGTGTTTCTGGGCCTCAAAGTTCCCTCATTTAGTTTTTCTGGGCCTAAAAATTTCCCAAATTGGTGCTTCTGACCCCAAAATTTCCCTAATTTGGTGCTTCTGACCCCAAAAGTTCTCTAATTTGGTGTTTCAGAGCCCAAAAGGTCTCTAATTTGGTGTTTCTGAGTACAAAAGTTCCCTAATTTTGTGTTTCTGGGTCTAAAAGTTCCCTAACTTAATTTCTCTGGACCTAAAAGTTCCCTAAATTGGTGTTTCCGAGGCCAAAGATCCCTAAATCGCTGCTTCTGAGCCCAAAAGTTCTCTAAATTGGTGTTTCTGAGCCCAAAAGTTCTCTAACTTGGTGTTTCTGGGCCTAAAAGATCCCTAAACCAGTGTTTCTGAGCCCAAACGTTCACTAAATCACTGTTTCTGAGCCCCAAAGTTCCCTAATTTGGTGTTTCTGGGCCTAAAAGTTCCCTAACTTAATTTCTCTGGACCTAAAAGGTCCCTAAATTGGTGTTTCCGAGGTCAAAGTTCCCTAAATCGCTGCTTCTGACCCCAAAATTTATCTAATTTGGTGTTTATGAGCCTAAAAGTTCTCGAAATTGGTGGTTCTGAGCCCAAAAGTTCGCTAATTTAGTTTTCATGGGCATAAAATATCCCTAAATCGGCGTTTCTGAGCCCAAAACACCCCTAAATCACTGCTTCTGAGCCCAAGAGTTCCCTAAATTGGAGTTTCTGGGCCTAAAAGTTCCCTAAACTGGTTTTTCTGAGACTGAAATTTCCCTAAATTGGTGTTTCTGGGCCCCAAAGTTCCCTAATTTTGTGTTTCTGACCCTGAAAGTTCCCTAAACTGGTGTTTCTGAGCTCCAAAGTTCCCTAACTGGCTGCTTCTGAGCCCCAGAGTTGCCTAATTTGGTGTTTCTGGGCCTAAAAGTTCCCTAATTTAGTTTCTCTGGGCCTAAAAGATCACTAAATTGGGGTTTCTGAGATCAAAGTTCCCTAAATCGCTGCTTCTGAGACCACAAGTTCCCTAAATTGGTGTTCCTGAGCCCAAAAGTTCCCTAAACTGGTTTTTCAGAGACTGAAATTTCCCTAAATTGGTGTTTCTGTGCCTAAAAGTTCCCTAATTTAGATTCTCCGGGCCTAAAAAATCCCTAAACTGGTGTTTCTGATGTCAAAGTTCCCTAACTGGCTGCTTCTGAGCCCAAAAGTTCCCTAAATCGCTGCTTCGGAGTCCCAAAGTTCCCTAATTAGGAGTTCCTGGGCCTAAAAGTTCTCTAAATCACTATTCCTGAGCCCCAAATTTCCCTAATTTGGTGTTTCAGGGCCTAGAAAATCCCTAAATTGGTGCTTTTGAGGACAAAAGTACCCTGAATCATTGCTTCTGGGCCCCAAAGTTCCCTAATTTGGTGTTTCTGAGCCTGAAAGTTCCCTAAATTGGTGTTTCTGAGCCCCAAAGTTCCCTAATTCACTGCTTCTGAGCCCCAAAGTTGCCTAATTCGCTGCTTCTGAGTCCCAATGTTCCCTAAGTTGGTGTTTCTGGGCCTAGAGATCCCTAAATCAGTGTTTCTGAGCCCAAATGTTCACTAAATCAGTGTTTCTGAGAACCAAAGTTCCCTAATTTGGTGTTTCTGGGCCTCAAAGTTCCCTCATTTAGTTTTTCTGGGCCTAAAAATTCCCCAAGTTGGTGCTTCTGACCCCAAAATTTCCCTAATTTTGTGCTTCTGTGCCCAAAAGTTCTCTAATTTGGTGTTTCAGAGCCCAAAAGTTCTCTAATTTGGTGTTTCTGAGTACAAAAGTTCCCTAATTTTGTGTTTCTGGGTCTAAAAGTTCCCTAACAATTTCTCTGGACCTAAAAGATCCCTAAGTTGGTGTTTCCGAGGCCAAAGTTCACTAAATCGCTGCTTCCGAGCCCAAAATTTATCTAATTTGGTGTTTATGAGCCTAAAAGTTCTCGAAATTGGTGTTTCTGAGCACAAAAGTTCGCTAATTTAGTTTTCATGGGCATAAAAGAACCCTAAATCGGCGTTTCTGAGCCCCAAAAAATCCCTAAATCACTGCTTCTGAGCCCAAGAGTTCCCTAAATTGGTGTTTCTTGGCCTAAAAGTTCCCTAAACTGGTTTTTCTGAGACTGAAATTTCCCTAAATTGGTGTTTCTGGGCCCCAAAGTTCCCTAATTGGCTGCTTCTGGGCCTAAAATTTCCCTAATTTAGTTTCTCTGGTCCTAAAAAATCCCTAAATTAGTGTTTCTGAGACCAAAGTTCCCTAAATCGCTGCTTCTGAGCCCAAAAGTTCCCTAAATCGCTGCTTCTGAGCCCAAAAGTTCCCTAATGAGGTGTTCCTGGGCCTAAAATTCTCTAAATCACTATTCCCAAGCCCCAAAGTTCCCTAAGTTGGTGTTTCTGGGCCTAGAAAATCCCTAAATTGGTCCTTTTGAGGACAAAAGGACCCTAAATCATTGCTTCTGGGCCCCAAAGTTCCCTAATTCGGTGTTTCTGAGCCTGAAATTTCTCTAAATTGCTGTTTCTGAGTCCCAAATTTCCCTAATTCACTGCTTCTGAGCCTAAAAGTTGCCTAGTTCGCTGCTTCTGACTCCCGGTGTTCCCTAAGTTGGTGTTTCTGGGCCTAAATATCCCTAAATCAGTGTTTCTGAGCCCAAACGTTCACTAAAGCAGTGTTTCTGAGAACCAAAGTTCCGTAAATTGGTACTTCTGGGCCCCAAAGTTCCCTCATTTAGTTTTTCTGGGCCTAAAAGTTCCCCAAATTGGTGCCTCTGACTCCAAAATTTCCCTAATTGGGGCTTCTGTGCCCAAAAGTTCTCTAATTTGGTGTTTCAGAGCCCAAAAGTTCTCTAATTTGGTGTTTCTGAGTCCAAAAGTTCTCTAATTTGGTGTTTCCGGGCCTAGAAGATCCCTAAATCAGTGTTTCTGAGACCAAACTTTCACTAAATCACTGTTTCTGAGCCCCAAAGTTCCCTCATTTAGTTTTTCTGGGCCTAAAAGTTCCCTAATTTAATTTCTCTGTAAGTAAAAGATTCCTAAATTGGTGTTTCTGAGGCCAAAGTTCCCTAAATCGCAGCTTCTGAGCCCAAAAGTTCCATAATTTGGTGTTTCTGAGCCCAGAAGTTCTCTAAATTGGTGTTTCTGAGCCCAAAATTTCTCTAATTTGGTGTTTCTGACCCAAAAGTTCTCTAAATTTGTGTTTCTGAGCCCAAAAGTTCGCTAATTTGGTGTTTCTGGCCTAAAAGATCCCTAATTTAGTTTCTCTGGGCCTAAAAGATCACTAAATTGGGGTTTCTGAGATCAAAGTTCCCTAAATCGCTGCCTCTGATGCCAAGAGTTCCCTAAATTGGTTTTCCTGAGTCCAAAAGTTCTCTACACTGGTTTTTCAGAGACTGAAATTTCCCTAAACTGGTGTTTCTGGGCCTAAAAGTTCCCTCATTTAGATTCTCCGGGCCTAAAAAATCCTTAAACTGGTGTTTCTGATGTCAAAGTTCCCTAATTGGCTGCTTCTGAGCCCAAAAGTTACCTAAATCGCTGCTTCTGAGTCCCAAAGTTCCCTAATTAGGAGTTCCTGGGCCTAAAAGTTCTCTAAATCACTATTCCTGAGCCCCAAAGTTCCCTAATTTGGTGTTTCAGGGCCTAAGAGATCCCTAAATTGGTGCTTTTGAGGCCAAAAATACCCTAAATCACTGCTTCTGAGCCCCAAAGTTCCCTAATTTGGTGTTCCTGACCCTGAAAGTTCCCTAAATTGGCGTTTCTGAGCCCAAAAGTTCCCTAAATCACTGTTTCTAAGCCCAAGAGTTCCCTAAATTGGCGCTTCTGAGCCCCAAAGTTCCTTAATTAGCTGCTTCTGAGCCCCAAAATTGCCTAATTCGCTGCTTCTCAGTCCCAATGTTCTATAAATTGGTGTTTCTGGGCCTAAAAGATCCCTAAATCGGTGTTTCTGAGCCCAAAAGTTCACTAAATCTGTGTTTCTGAGCCCCAAAGTTCCCTAATTTGGTGTTTCTGAGCCTAAAATTTCACTAATTTAGTTTTTCTGGGCCTAAAAGATCCCTAAATCGGTGTTTCTGAGCCCAATCGTTCTCTAAAACTCTGTTTCTGAGCACCAGATTTCCCTAATTTGGTGTTTCTGGGACTAAAAGTTCCCTCATTTAGATTTTTTCGCCCCAAAAGTTCTCTAATTTGGTGTTTCTGAACCCAAAGGTTCTCTAATTTCGTGTTTCTGAGCCCAAAAGTTCCCTAAATTGGTGTTTCTGAGTCCCAAAGTTCCCTAATTCACTGCTTCTGAGCCCCAAAGTTGCCTAATTTGCTGCTTCTGAGTCCCAATGTTCCCTAAGTTGGTGTTTCTGGGCCTAAGAGATCCCTAAATCAGTGTTTCTGAGCCCAAACGTTCACTAAATCACTGTTTCAGAGCCCCAAAGTTCCCTAATTTCGTGTTTCTGGGTATAAAAGTTCCCTAATTTAATTTCTCTGTAACTAAAAGATTCCTAAATTGGTGTTTCTGAGGCCAATGTTCCCTAAATCGCAGCTTCTGAGCCCAAAAGTTCTCTAATTTGGTGTTTCTGAGCCCAAAAATTCTCTAAATTGGTGTTTCTGAGCCCAAAAGTTCTCTAATTTGGTGTTTCTGGGCCTAAAAGATTCCTAAATCAGTGTTTCTGAGACCAAACGTTCACTAAATCACTGTTTCTGAGCCCCAAAGTTCCCTAATTTGGTGTTTCTGGGTCTAAAATTTCCCTAACTTAATTTCCCTGGACCTAAAAGATCCCTAAATCGGTGTTTCTGAGCCCAAAAGATCCCTAAATCACTGTTTCTGAGCTCAAGAGGTCCCTAAATTGGTGTTTCTGGCCCTAAAAGTTCCCTAAACTGGTTTTTCTGAGACTGAAATTTCCCTAAATTGGTGTTTCTGGGCCCCAAAGTTGCCTAATTTTGTGTTTCTGACCCTGAAAGTTCCCTAAATCGGTGTTTCTGAGCTCCAAAGTACCCTAACTGGCTGCTTCTGAGCCCCAAAGTTGACTAATTTGGTGTTTCTGGGCCTAAAAGTTCCCTCATTTAGTTTCTCTGGGCCTAAAAGATCACTAAATTGGGGTTTCTGAGATCAAAGTTCCCTAAATCGCTGCTTCTGAGCCCAAGAGTTCCCTAAATTGGTGTTCCTGAGCCCAAAAGTTCCCTAAACTGGTTTTTCAGAGACTGAAATTTCCCTAAATTGGTGTTTCTGGGCTTAAAAATTCCCTAATTTAGATTCTCCAGGATTAAAAAATCCCTAAACTAGTGTTTCTGATGTCAAAGTTCCCTAACTGGCTGCTTCTGAGCCCAAAAGTTCCCTAAATTGCTGCTTCTGAGTCCCAAAGTTCCCTAATTAGGAGTTCCTGGGCCTAAAAGTGCTCTAAATCACTACTCCTGAGCCCCAAAGTTCCCTAATTTGGTGTTTCAGGGCCTAGAAGATCCCTAAAATGGTGCTTTTGAGGCCAAAAGTACCCTAAATCATTGCTTCTGGGAACCAAAGTTCCCTAATTTGGTGTTTCTGAGCCTAAAAGTTCCCTGAATTAGTGTTTCTGAGCACCAAAGTTCGCTAATTTTGTGTTTCTGACCCTGAAAGTTCCCTAAATTGGTGTTTCTGAGGCCCAAAGTTCCCTAACTGGCTGCTTCTGAGCCCCAAAGTTGCCTAATTTGGTGTTTCTGGACTAAAAAGTTCCCTAATTTAGTTTCTCTGGGCCTATAAATCCGTAAATTGGTGTTTCTGAGCCCAAGAGTTCGCTAAATTGGTGTTCCTGAGCCCAAAAGTTCCCTAAACTGGGTTTTCTGAGAATGAAATTTCCCTAAATTGGTGTTTCTGGGCCCCAAATTTCCCTAATTCGCTTCTTCTGACCCTGAAAGTTCCCGAAATTGGTGTTTCTGAGGCCCAAAGTTCCCTAATTGGCTGCTTTTGAGCCCCAAAGTTGCCTAATTTGGTGTTTCTGAGCCCAAACGTTCACTAAATCAGTGTTTCTGAGAACCAAAGTTCCCTAATTTAGTGTTTCCGGGCCTAAAAGTTCCCCAATTTAGTTTTTCGGGGCATAAAAGATCCCTAAATTGGTGTTTCTGAGCCCAAACATTCACTAAATCTCTGTTTCTGAGCACCAGATTTTTCTAATTTGGTACTTCTGGGCCTAAAAGTTCCCTCATTTAGTTTTCCTGGGCCTAAAATTTCCCTAAATTGGTGCTTCTGAGCCCAAAAGTTCCCTAATTCGCTGCATCTGAGCCCCAACGTTGCCTACTTCGCTGCCTCTGAGTCCCAATGTTCCCTAAATTTGTGTTTCTTTGCCTAAAAGATCCCTAAATCTGTGTTTCTGAGCCCAAACGTTCACTAAATCATTGTTTCTGAGCCCCATAGTTTCCTAATTTGGTGTTTCTGGGTCTAAAAGTTCCCTAATTTAATTTCTCTGTAACTAAAATTTCCTAAATTGGTGTTTCTGAGGCCAAAGTTCCCTAAATCGCTGCTTCTGAGCCCAAAAGTTCTCTAATTTGGTGTTTCTGAGCCCAAAAGTTCTCTAAATTGCCTTTTCTGAGCCCAAAAGTTCGCTAATTTGGTGTTTCTGGGCCTAAAATATCGCTAAATCAGTGTTTCTGAGACCAAACTTTCACTAAATCACTGTTTCTGAGCCCAAAAGTTCCCTAATTTCGTGTTTCTGGGTCTAAAAGTTCCCTAACTTAATTTCTCTGAACCTAAAAGATCCCTAAATTGGTGTTTCTGAGGCCAAAGTTCCCTAAATCGCAGCTTCTGAGCCCAAAATTTATCTAATTTTGTGTTTCTGAGCCCAAAAGTTCTCAAAATTGGTGTTTCTGAGCCCAAAAGTTCGCTAATTTGGTGTTTCTGGGCCTAAAAGTTCCCTAATTTGGTTTTTCTGGGCCTAAAAGTTCCCTACATCAGTGTTTCTGAGCCCAAAAGTTCCCTAATTTGGTGCTTCTGGGCTCAAAATTTCTCCAATTTGGTGTTTCAGACCCCAAAATTTCTCTAAATTGGTGTTTCTGAGCCCAAAAGTTCCCTAAATCACAGTTTCTGAGCCCAAGAGTTCCCTAAATTGGTATTCCTGAGCCCAAAAGTTCCCTAAACTGTTTTTTTTGAGACTGAAATTTCCCTAAATTGGTGTTTCTGAGCCCAAAGTTCCCTAATTGGCTGCTTCTGAGCCCCAAAGTTCCCTAATTTGGTGTTTCTGGGCCTAAAACTTCCCTAATTTAGATTCTCCGGGCCTAAAAAATCCCTAAACTGGTGTTTCTGATGTCAAAGTTCTCTAAATCGCTGCTTCTGAGCTTAAAAGTTCCCTAAATCGCTGCTTCTGATTCCCAAAGATCCCTAATTAGGTGTTCCTGGGCCTAAAAGTGCTCTAAATAACTACTCCTGAGCCCCAAAGTTCCCTAATTTGGTGTTTCAGGGCCTAGAAGATCCCTAAATTGGTGCTTTTCAGGCCAAAAGTACCCTAAATCATTGCTTATGGGCCCCAAAATTCCCTAAATTGGTGTTTCTGAGCCTAAAAGTTCCCTAAGTTGGTGTTTCTGAGCACCAAAGTTCGCTAATTTTGTGTTTCTGACCCTGAAAGTTCCCTAAATTGGTGTTTCTGAGCCCCGAAGTTCCCTAACTGGCTGCTTCTGAGGCCCAAAGTTCCCTAATTTGGTGTGTCTGGGCCTAAAAACTCCCTAATTTAGTTTCTCTGGGCCTAAAAGATCCCTAAATTGGTGTTTCAGAGGTCAAAGTTCCCTAAATTTCTACTTGTGAGCTCAAAAGTTCCCTAAATCGCTGCTTTGGAGTCCCAAAGTTCCCTAATTAGGTGTTCCTGGGCCTAAAAGTTCTCTAAATCACTATTCCTGAGCCCCAAAGTTCCCTAATTCACTGCTTCTGAGCCCCAAAGTTGCCTAATTCGCTGCTTCTGAGTCCCAATGTTCCCTAAGTTGGTGTTTCTGGGCCTAAAAGATCCCTAAATCATTGTTTCTGAGCCCAAATGCTCACTAAATCAGTGTTTCTGAGAACCAAAGTTCCCTAATTTGGTGTTTCTGGGCCTCAAAGTTCCCTCATTTAGTTTTTCTGGGCCTAAAAATTTCCCAAATTGGTGCTTCTGACCCCAAAATTTCCCTAATTTGGTGCTTCTGAGCCCAAAAGTTCTCTAATTTGGTGTTTCAGAGCCCAAAAGTTCTCTAATTTGGTGTTTCTGAGTACAAATTTCCCTAATTTTGTGTTTCTGGGTCTAAAAGTTCCCTAACTTAATTTCTCTGGACCTAAAAGATCCCTAAGTTGGTGTTTCCGAGGCCAAAGATCCCTAAATCGCTGCTTCTGAGTCCAAAAGTTCTCTAAATTGGTGTTTCTGAGCCAAAAAGTTCTCTAACTTGGTGTTTCTGGGCCTAAAAGATCCCTACATCAGTGTTTCTGAGCCCAAACGTTCACTAAATCACTGTTTCTGAGCCCCAAAGTTCCCTAATTTGGTGTTTCTGGGTCTAAAAGTTCCCTAACTTAATTTCTCTGGACCTAAAAGATCCCTAAATTGGTGTTTCTGAGGCCAAAGTTCCCTAAATCGCTGCTTCTGAGCCCAAAATTTATCTAATTTGGTGTTTATGAGCCTAAAAGTTCTCGAAATTGGTGGTTCTGAGCCCAAAAGTTCGCTAATTTAGTTTTCATGGGCATAAAATATCCCTAAATCGGCGTTTCTGAGCCCAAAACACCCCTAAATCACTGCTTTTGAGCCCAAGAGTTCCCTAAATTGGTGTTTCTGGCCCTAAAAGTTCCCTAAACTGGTTTTTCTGAGACTGAAAGTTCCCTAAATTGGTGTTTCTGGGCCCCAAAGTTCCCTAATTTTGTGTTTCTGACCATGAAAGTTCCCTAAATTGGTGTTTCTGAGCCCCAAAGTTCCCTAATTGGCTGCTTCTGAGCCCCAAAGTTGCCTAATTTGGTGTTTCTGGGCCTAAAAGTTCCCTAATTTAGTTTCTCTGGGCCTAAAAGATCACTAAATTGGGGTTTCTGAGATCAAAGTTCCCTAAATCGCTGCTTCTGAGACCAAGAGTTCCCTAAATTGGTGTTCCTGAGCCCAAAAGTTCCCTAAACTGGTTTTTCAGAGACTGAAATTTCCCTAAATTGGTGTTTCTGGGCCTAAAAGTTCCCTAATTTAGATTCTCCAGGCCGAAAAAATCCCTAAACTGGTGATTCTGATGTCAAAGTTCCCTAATTGGCTGCTTCTGAGCCCAAAAGTTGCCTAATTTGGTGTTTCTGGGCCTAAAAGTTCCCTAATTTAGATTCTCCGGGCCTAAAAAATCCCTAAACTGGTGTTTCTGATGTCAAAGTTCCCTAACTGGCTGCTTCTGAGCCCAAAAGTTCCCTAAATCGCTGCTTCTGAGTCCCAAAGTTCCCTAATTAGGTGTTCCTGGGCCTAAAAGTTCTCTAAATCACTATTCCTGAGCCCCAAAGTTCCCTAATTTGGTGTTTCAGGGCCTAGAAAATCCCTAAATTGGTGCTTTTGAGGACAAAAGTACCCTAAATCATTGCTTCTGGGCCCCAAAGTTCCCTAATTTGGTGTTTCTGAGCCTGAAAGTTCCCTAAATTGGTGTTTCTGAGCCCAAAAGTTCCCTAATTCACTGCTTCTGAGCCCCAAAGTTGCCTAATTCGCTGCTTCTGAGTCCCAATGTTCCCTAAGTTGGTGTTTCTGGGCCTAAGAGGTCCCTAAATCAGTGTTTCTGAGCCCAAATGTTCACTAAATCAGTGTTTCTGAGAACCAAAGTTCCCTAATTTGGTGTTTCTGGGCCTCAAAGTTCCCTCATTTAGTTTTTCTGGGCCTAAAAATTCCCCAAGTTGGTGCTTCTGACCCCAAAATTTCCCTAATTTGGTGCTTCTGTGCAAAAAAGTTCTCTAATTTGGTGTTTCAGAGCCCAAAAGTTCTCTAATTTGGTGTTTCTGAGTACAAAAGTTCCCTGATTTTGTGTTTCTGGGTCTAAAAGTTCCCTAACTTAATTTCTCTGGACCTAAAAGATCCCTAAGTTGGTGTTTCCGAGGCCAAAGTTCCCTAAATCGCTGCTTCTGAGCCCAAAATTTATCTAATTTGGTGTTTATGAGCCTAAAAGTTCTCGAAATTGGTGTTTCTGAGCCCAAAAGTTCGCTAATTTAGTTTTCATGGGCATAAAAGAACCCTAAATCGGCGTTTCTGAGCCCCAAAAAATCCCTAAATCACTGCTTCTGAGCCCAAGAGTTCCCTAAATTGGTGTTTCTTGGCCTAAAAGTTCCCTAAACTGGTTTTTCTGAGACTGAAATTTCCCTAAATTGGTGTTTCTGGGCCCCAAAGTTCCCTAATTGGCTGCTTCTGGGCCTAAAATTTCCCTAATTTAGTTTCTCTGGTCCTAAAAAATCCCTAAATTAGTGTTTCTGAGACCAAAGTTCCCTAAATCGCTGCTTCTGAGCCCAAAAGTTCCCTAAATCGCTGCTTCTGAGCCCAAAAGTTCCCTAATGAGGTGTTCCTGGGCCTAAAAGTTCTCTAAATCACTATTCCCAAGCCCCAAAGTTCCCTAAGTTGGTGTTTCTGGGCCTAGAAAATCCCTAAATTGGTCCTTTTGAGGACAAAAGGACCCTAAATCATTGCTTCTGGGCCCCAAAGTTCCCTAATTCGGTGTTTCTGAGCCTGAAATTTCTCTAAATTGCTGTTTCTGAGTCCCAAATTTCCCTAATTCACTGCTTCTGAGCCTAAAAGTTGCCTAGTTCGCTGCTTCTGACTCCCAGTGTTCCCTAAGTTGGTGTTTCTGGGCCTAAATATCCCTAAATCAGTGTTTCTGAGCCCAAATGTTCACTAAATCAGTGTTTCTGAGAACCAAAGTTCCGTAAATTGGTACTTCTGGGCCCCAAAGTTCCCTCATTTAGTTTTTCTGGGCCTAAAAGTTCCCCAAATTGGTGCCTCTGACTCCAAAATTTCCCTAATTGGGGCTTCTGTGCCCAAAAGTTCTCTAATTTGGTGTTTCAGAGCCCAAAAGTTCTCTAATTTGGTGTTTCTGAGTCCAAAAGTTCTCTAATTTGGTGTTTCCGGGCCTAGAAGATCCCTAAATCAGTGTTTCTGAGACCAAACTTTCACTAAATCACTGTTTCTGAGCCCCAAAGTTCCCTCATTTAGTTTTTCTGGGCCTAAAAGTTCCCTAATTTAATTTCTCTGTAAGTAAAAGATTCCTAAATTGGTGTTTCTGAGGCCAAAGTTCCCTAAATCACAGCTTCTGAGCCAAAAAGTTCCCTAATTTGGTGTTTCTGAGCCCCGAAGTTCTCTAAATTGGTGTTTCTGAGCCCAAAATTTCTCTAATTTGGTGTTTCTGACCACAAAAGTTCTCTAAATCTGTGTTTCTGAGCCCAAAAGTTCGCTAATTTGGTGTTTCTGGCCTAAAAGATCCCTAATTTAGTTTCTCTGGGCCTAAAAGATCACTAAATTGGGGTTTCTGAGATCAAAGTTCCCTAAATCGCTGCCTCTGATGCCAAGAGTTCCCTAAATTGGTTTTCCTGAGTCCAAAAGTTCTCTACACTGGTTTTTCAGAGACTGAAATTTCCCTAAACTGGTGTTTCTGGGCCTAAAAGTTCCCTAATTTAGATTCTCCTGGCCTAAAAAATCCTTAAACTGGTGTTTCTGATGTCAAAGTTCCCTAATTGGCTGCTTCTGAGCCCAAAAGTTCCCTAATTCGCTGCTTCTGAGTCCCAAAGTTCCCTAATTAGGAGTTCCTGGGCCTAAAAGTTCTCTAAATCACTATTCCTGAGCCCCAAAGTTCCCTAATTTGGTGTTTCAGGGCCTAAGAGATCCCTAAATAGGTGCTTTTGAGGCCAAAAATACCCTAAATCACTGCTTCTGAGCCCCAAAGTTCCCTAATTTGGTGTTCCTGACCCTGAAAGTTCCCTAAATCGGCGTTTCTGAGCCCAAAAGTTCCCTAAATCACTGTTTCTAAGCCCAAGAGTTCCCTAAATTGGCGCTTCTGAGCCCCAAAGTTCCTTAATTAGCTGCTTCTGAGCCCCAAAATTGCCTAATTCGCTGCTTCTCAGTCCCAATGTTCTATAAATTGGTGTTTCTGGGCCTAAAAGATCCCTAAATCGGTGTTTCTGAGCCCAAAAGTTCACTAAATCAGTGTTTCTGAGCCCCAAAGTTCCCTAATTTGGTGTTTCTGAGCCTAAAATTTCACTAATTTTGTTTTTCTGGGCCTAAAATATCCCTAAATCGGTGCTTTTGAGCCCAAACGTTCTCTAAAACTGTGTTTCTGAGCACCAGAGTTCCCTAATTTGGTGTTTCTGAGACTAAAAGTTCCCTCATTTAGATTTTTTCGCCCCAAAAGTTCTCTAATTTGGTGTTTCTGAACCCAAAGGTTCTCTAATTTCGTGTTTCTGAGCCCAAAAGTTCCCTAAATTGGTGTTTCTGAGTCCCAAAGTTCCCTAATTCACTGCTTCTGAGCCCCAAAGTTGCCTAATTCGCTGCTTCTGAGTCCCAATGTTCCCTAAGTTGGTGTTTCTGGGCCTAAAAGATCCCTAAATCAGTGTTTCTGAGCCCAAACGTTCACTAAATCACTGTTTCGGAGCCCCAAAGTTCCCTAATTTCGTGTTTCTGGGTATAAAAGTTCCCTAATTTAATTTCTCTGTAACTAAAAGATTCCTAAATTGGTGTTTCTGAGGCCAATGTTCCCTAAATCGCAGCTTCTGAGCCCAAAAGTTCTCTAATTTGGTGTTTCTGAGCCCAAAAATTCTCTAAATTGGTGTTTCTGAGCCCAAAAGTTCTCTAATTTGGTGTTTCTGGGCCTAAAAGATCCCTAAATCAGTGTTTCTGAGACCAAACGTTCACTAAATCACTGTTTCTGAGCCCCAAAGTTCCCTAATTTGGTGTTTCTGGGTCTAAAATTTCCCTAACTTAATTTCCCTGGACCTAAAAGATCCCTAAATCGGTGTTTCTGAGCCCAAAAGATCCCTAAATCACTGTTTCTGAGCTCAAGAGGTCCCTAAATTGGTGTTTCTGGCCCTAAAAGTTCCCTAAACTGGTTTTTCTGAGACTGAAATTTCCCTAAATTGGTGTTTCTGGGCCCCAAAGTTGCCTAATTTTGTGTTTCTGACCCTGAAAGTTCCCTAAATCGGTGTTTCTGAGCTCCAAAGTACCCTAACTGGCTGCTTCTGAGCCCCAAAGTTGACTAATTTGGTGTTTCTGGGCCTAAAAGTTCCCTAATTTAGTTTCTCTGGGCCTAAAAGATCACTAAATTGGGGTTTCTGAGATCAAAGTTCCCTAAATCGCTGCTTCTGAGACCAAGAGTTCCCTAAATTGGTGTTCCTGAGCCCAAAAGTTCCCTAAACTGGTTTTTCAGAGACTGAAATTTCCCTAAATTGGTGTTTCTGGGCTTAAAAATTCCCTAATTTAGATTCTCCAGGATTAAAAAATCCCTAAACTAGTGTTTCTGATGTCAAAGTTCCCTAACTGGCTGCTTCTGAGCCCAAAAGTTCCCGAAATCACTGCTTCTGAGTCCCAAAGGTCCCTAATTAGGTGTTCCTGGGCCTAAAAGTGCTCTAAATCACTACTCCTGAGCCCCAAAGTTCCCTAATTTGGTGTTTCAGGGCCTAGAAGATCCCTAAAATGGTGCTTTTGAGGCCAAAAGTACCCTAAATCATTGCTTCTGGGAACCAAAGTTCCCTAATTTGGTGTTTCTGAGCCTAAAAGTTCCCTGAATTAGTGTTTCTGAGCACCAAAGTTCGCTAATTTTGTGTTTCTGACCCTGAAAGTTCCCTAAATTGGTGTTTCTGAGCCCAAGAGTTCGCTAAATTGGTGTTCCTGAGCCCAAAAGTTCCCTAAACTGGGTTTTCTGAGAATGAAATTTCCCTAAATTGCTGTTTCTGGGCCCCAAATTTCCCTAATTCGCTTCTTCTGACCCTGAAAGTTCCCTAAATTGGTGTTTCTGAGGCCCAAAGTTCCCTAATTGGCTGCTTTTGAGCCCCAAAGTTGCCTAATTTGGTGTTTCTGAGCCCAAACGTTCACTAAATCAGTGTTTCTGAGAACCAAAGTTCCCTAATTTAGTGTTTCTAGGCCTAAAAGTTCCCCAATTTAGTTTTTTCGGGGCATAAAAGATCCCTAAATTGGTGTTTCTGAGCCCAAACATTCACTAAATCTCTGTTTCTGAGCACCAGATTTTTCTAATTTGGTACTTCTGGGCCTAAAAGTTCCCTCATTTAGTTTTCCTGGGCCTAAAATTTCCCTAAATTGGTGCTTCTGAGCCCAAAAGTTCCCTAATTCGCTGCATCTGAGCCCCAACGTTGCCTACTTCGCTGCCTCTGAGTCCCAATGTTCCCTAATTTGGTGTTTCTGGGCCTAAAAGATCCCTAAATCTGTGTTTCTGAGCCCAAACGTTCACTAAATCATTGTTTCTGAGCCCCATAGTTTCCTAATTTGGTGTTTCTGGGTCTAAAAGTTCCCTAATTTAATTTCTCTGTAACTAAAATTTCCTAAATTGGTGTTTCTGAGGCCAAAGTTCCCTAATTCGCTGCTTCTGAGCCCAAAAGTTCTCTAATTTGGTGTTTCTGAGCCCAAAAGTTCTCTAAATTGCCTTTTCTGAGCCCAAAAGTTCGCTAATTTGGTGTTTCTGGGCCTAAAAGATCCCTAAATCAGTGTTTCTGAGACCAAACGTTCACTAAATCACTGTTTCTGAGCCCCAAAGTTCCCTAATTTCGTGTTTCTGGGTCTAAAAGTTCCCTAACTTAATTTCTCTGAACCTAAAAGATCCCTAAATTGGTGTTTCTGAGGCCAAAGTTCCCTAAATCGCTGCTTCTGAGCCCAAAATTTATCTAATTTTGTGTTTCTGAGCCCAAAAGTTCTCAAAATTGGTGTTTCTGAGCCCAAAAGTTCACTAATTTGGTGTTTCTGGGCCTAAAAGTTCCCTAATTTGGTTTTTCTGGGCCTAAAAGTTCCCTAAATCAGTGTTTCTGAGCCCAAAAGTTCCCTAATTTGGTGCTTCTGGGCTCAAAATTTCTCTAATTTGGTGTTTCAGACCCCAAAATTTCTCTAAATTGGTGTTTCTGAGCCCAAAGGTTCCCTAAATCACAGTTTCTGAGCCCAAGAGTTCCCTAAATTGGTATTCCTGAGCCCAAAAGTTCCCTAAACTGTTTTTTTTGAGACTGAAATTTCCCTAAATTGGTGTTTCTGAGCCCAAAGTTCCCTAATTGGCTGCTTCTGAGCCCCAAAGTTGCCTAATTTGGTGTTTCTGGGCCTAAAAGTTCCCTAATTTAGATTCTCCGGGCCTAAAAAATCCCTAAACTGGTGTTTCTGATGTCAAAGTTCTCTAAATCGCTGCTTCTGAGCCTAAAAGTTCCCTAAATCGCTGCTTCTGAGTCCCAAAGGTCCCTAATTAGGTGTTCCTGGGCCTAAAAGTGCTCTAAATCACTACTCCTGAGCCCCAAAGTTCCCTAATTTGGTGTTTCAGGGCCTAGAAGATCCCTAAATTGGTGCTTTTCAGGCCAAAAGTACCCTAAATCATTGCTTCTGGGCCCCAAAGTTCCCTAATTTGGTGTTTCTGAGCCTAAAAGTTCCCTAAATCGGTGTTTCTGAGCACCAAAGTTCGCTAATTTTGTGTTTCTGACCCTGAAAGTTCCCTAAATTGGTGTTTCTGAGCCCCAAAGTTCCCTAACTGGCTGCTTCTGAGGCCCAAAGTTCCCTAATTTGGTGTGTCTGGGCCTAAAAACTCCCTAATTTAGTTTCTCTGGGCCTAAAAGATCCCTAAATTGGTGTTTCTGAGGTCAAAGTTCCCTAAATTTCTACTTGTGAGCTCAAAAGTTCCCTAAATCGCTGCTTTGGAGTCCCAAAGTTCCCTAATTAGGTGTTCCTGGACCTAAAAGTTCTCTAAATCACTATTCCTGAGCCCCAAAGTTCCCTAATTCACTGCTTCTGAGCCCCAAAGTTGCCTAATTCGCTGCTTCTGAGTCCCAATGTTCCCTAAGTTGGTGTTTCTGGGCCTAAGAGGTCCCTAAATCAGTGTTTCTGAGCCCAAATGCTCACTAAATCAGTGTTTCTGAGAACCAAAGTTCCCTAATTTGGTGTTTCTGGGCCTCAAAGTTCCCTCATTTAGTTTTTCTGGGCCTAAAAATTCCCCAAGTTGGTGCTTCTGACCCCAAAATTTCCCTAATTTGGTGCTTCTGAGCCCAAAAGTTCTCTAATTTGGTGTTTCAGAGCCCAAAAGTTCTCTAATTTGGTGTTTCTGAGTACAAATTTCCCTAATTTTGTGTTTCTGGGTCTAAAAGTTCCCTAACTTAATTTCTCTGGACCTAAAAGATCCCTAAATTGGTGTTTCCGAGGCCAAAGATCCCTAAATCGCTGCTTCTGAGCCCAAAAGTTCTCTAATTTGGTGTTTCTGAGCCCAAAAGTTCTCTAAATTGCCTTTTCTGAGCCCAAAAGTTCGCTAATTTGGTGTTTCTGGGCCTAAAATATCCCTAAATCAGTGTTTCTGAGACCAAACTTTCACTAAATCACTGTTTCTGAGCCCAAAAGTTCCCTAATTTCGTGTTTCTGGGTCTAAAAGTTCCCTAACTTAATTTCTCTGAACCTAAAAGATCCCTAAATTGGTGTTTCTGAGGCCAAAGTTCCCTAAATCGCAGCTTCTGAGCCCAAAATTTATCTAATTTTGTGTTTCTGAGCCCAAAAGTTCTCAAAATTGGTGTTTCTGAGCCCAAAAGTTCGCTAATTTGGTGTTTCTGGGCCTAAAAGTTCCCTAATTTGGTTTTTCTGGGCCTAAAAGTTCCCTACATCAGTGTTTCTGAGCCCAAAAGTTCCCTAATTTGGTGCTTCTGGGCTCAAAATTTCTCCAATTTGGTGTTTCAGACCCCAAAATTTCTCTACATTGGTGTTTCTGAGCCCAAAAGTTCCCTAAATCACAGTTTCTGAGCCCAAGAGTTCCCTAAATTGGTATGCCTGAGCCCAAAAGTTCCCTAAACTGTTTTTTCTGAGACTGAAATTTCCCTAAATTGGTGTTTCTGAGCCCAAAGTTCCCTAATTGGCTGCTTCTGAGCCCAAAAGTTCCCTAATTTGGTGTTTCTGGGCCTAAAACTTCCCTAATTTAGATTCTCCGGGCCTAAAAAATCCCTAAACTGGTGTTTCTGATGTCAAAGTTCTCTAAATCGCTGCTTCTGAGCTTAAAAGTTCCCTAAATCGCTGCTTCTGATTCCCAAAGATCCCTAATTAGGTGTTCCTGAGCCTAAAAGTGCTCTAAATAACTACTCCTGAGCCCCAAAGTTCCCTAATTTGGTGTTTCAGGGCCTAGAAGATCCTTAAATTGGTGCTTTTCAGGCCAAAAGTACCCTAAATCATTGCTTATGGGCCCCAAAATTCCCTAAATTGGTGTTTCTGAGCCTAAAAGTTCCCTAAGTTGGTGTTTCTGAGCACCAAAGTTCGCTAATTTTGTGTTTCTGACCCTGAAAGTTCCCTAAATTGGTGTTTCTGAGCCCCGAAGTTCCCTAACTGGCTGCTTCTGAGGCCCAAAGTTCCCTAATTTGGTGTGTCTGGGCCTAAAAACTCCCTAATTTAGTTTCTCTGGGCCTAAAAGATCCCTAAATTGGTGTTTCAGAGGTCAAAGTTCCCTAAATTTCTACTTGTGAGCTCAAAAGTTCCCTAAATCGCTGCTTTGGAGTCCCAAAGTTCCCTAATTAGGTGTTCCTGGACCTAAAAGTTCTCTAAATCACTATTCCTGAGCCCCAAAGTTCCCTAATTCACTGCTTCTGAGCCCCAAAGTTGCCTAATTCGCTGCTTCTGAGTCCCAATGTTCCCTAAGTTGGTGTTTCTGGGCCTAAGAGGTCCCTAAATCAGTGTTTCTGAGCCCAAATGCTCACTAAATCAGTGTTTCTGAGAACCAAAGTTCCCTAATTTGGTGTTTCTGGGCCTCAAAGTTCCCTCATTTAGTTTTTCTGGGCCTAAAAATTCCCCAAGTTGGTGCTTCTGACCCCAAAATTTCCCTAATTTGGTGCTTCTGACCCCAAAAGTTCTCTAATTTGGTGTTTCAGAGCCCAAAAGTTCTCTAATTTGGTGTTTCTGAGTACAAATTTCCCTAATTTTGTGTTTCTGGGTCTAAAAGTTCCCTAACTTAATTTCTCTGGACCTAAAAGATCCCTAAGTTGGTGTTTCCGAGGCCAAAGATCCCTAAATCGCTGCTTCTGAGCCCAAAAGTTCTCTAAATTGGTGTTTCTGAGCCAAAAAGTTCTCAAACTTGGTGTTTCTGGGCCTAAAAGATCCCTACATCAGTGTTTCTGAGCCCAAACGTTCACTAAATCACTGTTTCTGAGCCCCAAAGTTCCCTAATTTGGTGTTTCTGGGTCTAAAAGTTCCCTAACTTAATTTCTCTGGACCTAAAAGGTCCCTAAATTGGTGTTTCCGAGGCCAAAGTTCCCTAAATCGCTGCTTCTGAGCCCAAAATTTATCTAATTTGGTGTTTATGAGCCTAAAAGTTCTCGAAATTGGTGTTTCTGAGCCCAAAAGTTCGCTAATTTAGTTTTCATGGGCATAAAAGAACCCTAAATCGGCGTTTCTGAGCCCAAAAACCCCCTAAATCATTGCTTCTGAGCCCAAGAGTTCCCTAAATTGGTGTTTCTGGGCCTAAAAGTTCCCTAAAGTGGTTTTTCTGAGACTGAAATTTCCCTAAATTGGTGTTTCTGGGCCCCAAAGTTCCCTAATTTTGTGTTTCTGACCCTGAAAGTTCCCTAAACTGGTGTTTCTGAGCTCCAAAGTTCCCTAACTGGCTGCTTCTGAGCCCCAAAGTTGCCTAATTTGGTGTTTCTGGGCCTAAAAGTTCCCTAATTTAGTTTCTCTGGGCCTAAAAGATCACTAAATTGGGGTTTCTGAGATCAAAGTTCCCTAAATCGCTGCTTCTGAGCCCAAGAGTTCCCTAAATTGGTGTTCCTGAGCCCGAAAGTTCCCTAAACTGGTTTTTCAGAGACTGAAATTTTCCTAAATTGGTGTTTCTGGACCTAAAAGTTCCCTCATTTAGATTCTCCAGGCCGAAAAAATCCCTAAACTGGTGTTTCTGATGTCAAAGTTCCCTAATTGGCTGCTTCTGATCCCAAAAGTTGCCTAATTTGGAGTTTCTGGGACTAAAAGTTCCCTAATTTAGATTCTCCTGGCCTAAAAAATCCCTAAACTGGTGTTTCTGATGTCAAAGTTCCCTAACTGGCTGCTTCTGAGCCCAAAAGTTCCCTAAATCGCTGCTTCTGAGTCCCAAAGTTCCCTAATTAGGAGTTCCTGGCCCTAAAAGTTCTCTAAATCTCTATTCCTGAGCCCCAAAGTTCCCTAATTTGGTGTTTCAGGGCCTAGAAAATCCCTAAATTGGTGCTTTTGAGGACAAAAGTACCCTAAATCATTGCTTCTGGGCCCCAAAGTTCCCTAATTTGGTGTTTCTGAGCCTGAAAGTTCCCTAAATTGGTGTTTCTGAGCCCCAAAGTTCCCTAATTCACTGCTTCTGAGCACCAAAGTTGCCTAATTCGCTGCTTCTGAGTCCCAATGTTCCCTAAGTTGGTGTTTCTGGGCCTAGGAGGTCCCTAAATCAGTGTTTCTGAGCCCAAATGTTCACTAAATCAGTGTTTCTGAGAACCAAAGTTCCCTAATTTGGTGTTTCTGGGCCTCAAAGTTCCCTCATTTAGTTTTTCTGGGCCTAAAAATTCCCCAAGTTGGTGCTTCTGACCCCAAAATTTCCCTAATTTGGTGCTTCTGACCCCAAAAGTTCTCTAATTTGGTGTTTCAGAGCCCAAAAGTTCTCTAATTTGGTGTTTCTGAGTACAAAAGTTCCCTGATTTTGTGTT
The DNA here is from genome assembly GCA_020746105.1 of Trogon surrucura. Taxonomy (NCBI): domain Eukaryota; kingdom Metazoa; phylum Chordata; class Aves; order Trogoniformes; family Trogonidae; genus Trogon; species Trogon surrucura. Next base: position 64,448 of record JAJGST010000074.1, read on the forward strand.
TCTGGGTCTAAAAGTTCCCTAACTTAATTTCTCTGGACGTAAAAGATCCCTAAGTTGGTGTTTCCGAGGCCAAAGATCCCTAAATCGCTGCTTCTGAGCCCAAAATTTATCTAATTTGGTGTTTATGAGCCTAAAAGTTCTCGAAGTCGGTGTTTCTGAGCACAAAAGTTGGCTAATTTAGTTTTCATGGGCATAAAAGAACCCTAAATCGGCGTTTCTGAGCCCCAAAAAATCCCTAAATCACTGCTTCTGAGCCCAAGAGTTCCCTAAATTGGTGTTTCTTGGCCTAAAAGTTCCCTAAACTGGTTTTTCTGAGACTGAAATTTCCCTAAATTGGTGTTTCTGGGCCCCAAAGTTCCCTAATTGGCTGCTTCTGGGCCTAAAATTTCCCTAATTTAGTTTCTCTGGCCCTAAAAGATCCCTAAATTAGTGTTTCTGAGACCAAAGTTCCCTAAATCGCTGCTTCTGAGCCCAAAAGTTCCCTAAATCGCTGCTTCTGATCCCAAAAGTTCCCTAATGAGGTGTTCCTGGGCCTAAAAGTTCTCTAAATGACTATTCCCAAGCCCCAAAGTTCCCTAAGTTGGTGTTTCTGGGCCTAGAAAATCCCTAAATTGGTCCTTTTGAGGACAAAAGTACCCTAAATCATTGCATCTGGGCCCCAAAGTTCCCTAATTTGGTGTTTCTGAGCCTGAAATTTCTCTAAATTGCTGTTTCTGAGTCCCAAATTTCCCTAATTCGCTGCTTCTGAGCCTAAAAGTTGCCTAGTTCGCTGCTTCTGAGTCCCAGTGTTCCCTAAGTTGGTGTTTCTGGGCCTAAAGATCCCTAAATCAGTGTTTCTGAGCCCAAACGTTCACTAAATCAGTGTTTCTGAGAACCAAAGTTCCGTAAATTGGTACTTCTGGGCCCCAAAGTTCCCTCATTTACTTTTTCTGGGCCTAAAAGTTCCCCAAATTGGTGCCTCTGACCCCAAAATTTCCCTAATTTGGGGCTTCTGTGCCCAAAAGTTCTCTAATTTGGTGTTTCAGAGCCCAAAAGTTCTCTAATTTGGTGTTTCTGAGCCCAAAAGTTCTCTAATTTGGTGTTTCTGGGCCTAGAAGATCCCTAAATCAGTGTTTCTGAGACCAAACGTTCACTAAATCACTGTTTCTGAGCCCCAAAGTTCCCTCATTTAGTTTTTCTGGGCCTAAAAGTTCCCTAATTTAATTTCTCTGTAAGTAAAAGATTCCTAAATTGGTGTTTCTGAGGCCAAAGTTCCCTAAATCGCAGCTTCTGAGCCAAAAAGTTCCCTAATTTGGTGTTTCTGAGCCCCGAAGTTCTCTAAATTGGTGTTTCTGAGCCCAAAATTTCTCTAATTTGGTGTTTCTGACCACAAAAGTTCTCTAAATCTGTGTTTCTGAGCCCAAAAGTTCGCTAATTTGGTGTTTCTGGCCTAAAAGATCCCTAATTTAGTTTCTCTGGGCCTAAAAGATCACTAAATTGGGGTTTCTGAGATCAAAGTTCCCTAAATCGCTGCCTCTGATGCCAAGAGTTCCCTAAATTGGTTTTCCTGAGTCCAAAAGTTCTCTACACTGGTTTTTCAGAGACTGAAATTTCCCTAAACTGGTGTTTCTGGGCCTAAAAGTTCCCTAATTTAGATTCTCCTGGCCTAAAAAATCCTTAAACTGGTGTTTCTGATGTCAAAGTTCCCTAATTGGCTGCTTCTGAGCCCAAAAGTTCCCCAATTCGCTGCTTCTGAGTCCCAAAGTTCCCTAATTAGGAGTTCCTGGGCCTAAAAGTTCTCTAAATCACTATTCCTGAGCCCCAAAGTTCCCTAATTTGTTGTTTCAGGGCCTAAGAGATCCCTAAATAGGTGCTTTTGAGGCCAAAAATACCCTAAATCACTGCTTCTGAGCCCCAAAGTTCCCTAATTTGGTGTTCCTGACCCTGAAAGTTCCCTAAATCGGCGTTTCTGAGCCCAAAAGTTCCCTAAATCACTGTTTCTAAGCCCAAGAGTTCCCTAAATTGGCGCTTCTGAGCCCCAAAGTTCCTTAATTAGCTGCTTCTGAGTCCCAAAGTTCCCTAATTAGGAGTTCCTGGGCCTAAAAGTGCTCTAAATCACTACTCCTGAGCCCCAAAGTTCCCTAATTTGGTGTTTCAGGGCCTAGAAGATCCCTAAAATGGTGCTTTTGAGGCCAAAAGTACCCTAAATCATTGCTTCTGGGAACCAAAGTTCCCTAATTTGGTGTTTCTGAGCCTAAAAGTTCCCTGAATTAGTGTTTCTGAGCACCAAAGTTCGCTAATTTTGTGTTTCTGACCCTGAAAGTTCCCTAAATTGGTGTTTCTGAGGCCCAAAGTTCCCTAACTGGCTGCTTCTGAGCCCCAAAGTTGCCTAATTTGGTGTTTCTGGACTAAAAAGTTCCCTAATTTAGTTTCTCTGGGCCTATAAATCCGTAAATTGGTGTTTCTGAGCCCAAGAGTTCTCTAAATTGGTGTTCCTGAGCCCAAAAGTTCCCTAAACTGGGTTTTCTGAGAATGAAATTTCCCTAAATTGCTGTTTCTGGGCCCCAAATTTCCCTAATTCGCTTCTTCTGACCCTGAAAGTTCCCGAAATTGGTGTTTCTGAGGCCCAAAGTTCCCTAATTGGCTGCTTTTGAGCCCCAAAGTTGCCTAATTTGGTGTTTCTGAGCCCAAACGTTCACTAAATCAGTGTTTCTGAGAACCAAAGTTCCCTAATTTAGTGTTTCCAGGCCTAAAAGTTCCCCAATTTAGTTTTTCGGGGCATAAAAGATCCCTAAATTGGTGTTTCTGAGCCCAAACATTCACTAAATCTCTGTTTCTGAGCACCAGATTTTTCTAATTTGGTACTTCTGGGCCTAAAAGTTCCCTCATTTAGTTTTCCTGGGCCTAAAATTTCCCTAAATTGGTGCTTCTGAGCCCAAAAGTTCCCTAATTCGCTGCATCTGAGCCCCAACGTTGCCTACTTCGCTGCCTCTGAGTCCCAATGTTCCCTAAATTTGTGTTTCTTTGCCTAAAAGATCCCTAAATCTGTGTTTCTGAGCCCAAACGTTCACTAAATCATTGTTTCTGAGCCCCATAGTTTCCTAATTTGGTGTTTCTGGGTCTAAAAGTTCCCTAACTTAATTTCTCTGAACCTAAAAGTTCCCTAAATTGGTGTTTCTGAGGCCAAAGTTCCCTAAATCGCAGCTTCTGAGCCCAAAATTTATCTAATTTTGTGTTTCTGAGCCCAAAAGTTCTCAAAATTGGTGTTTCTGAGCCCAAAAGTTCGCTAATTTGGTGTTTCTGGGCCTAAAAGTTCCCTAATTTGGTTTTTCTGGGCCTAAAAGTTCCCTAAATCAGTGTTTCTGAGCCCAAAAGTTCCCTAATTTGGTGCTTCTGGGCTCAAAATTTCTCTAATTTGGTGTTTCAGACCCCAAAATTTCTCTAAATTGGTGTTTCTGAGCCCAAAGGTTCCCTAAATCACAGTTTCTGAGCCCAAGAGTTCCCTAAATTGGTATTCCTGAGCCCAAAAGTTCCCTAAACTGTTTTTTCTGAGACTGAAATTTCCCTAAATTGGTGTTTCTGAGCCCAAAGTTCCCTAATTGGCTGCTTCTGAGCCCAAAAGTTCCCTAATTTGGTGTTTCTGGGCCTAAAACTTCCCTAATTTAGATTCTCCGGGCCTAAAAAATCCCTAAACTGGGGTTTCTGATGTCAAAGTTCTCTAAATCGCTGCTTCTGAGCTTAAAAGTTCCCTAAATCGCTGCTTCTGAGCCCAAAAGTTCTCTAATTTGGTGTTTCTGAGCCCAAAAGTTCTCTAAATTGCCTTTTCTGAGCCCAAAAGTTCCCTAATTTGGTGTTTCTGGGCCTAAAATATCCCTAAATCAGTGTTTCTGAGACCAAACTTTCACTAAATCACTGTTTCTGAGCCCAAAAGTTCCCTAATTTCGTGTTTCTGGGTCTAAAAGTTCCCTAACTTAATTTCTCTGAACCTAAAAGATCCCTAAATTGGTGTTTCTGAGGCCAAAGTTCCCTAAATCGCTGCTTCTGAGCCCAAAATTTATCTAATTTTGTGTTTCTGAGCCCAAAAGTTCTCAAAATTGGTGTTTCTGAGCCCAAAAGTTCGCTAATTTGGTGTTTCTGGGCCTAAAAGTTCCCTAATTTGGTTTTTCTGGGCCTAAAAGTTCCCTAAATCAGTGTTTCTGAGCCCAAAAGTTCCCTAATTTGGTGCTTCTGGGCTCAAAATTTCTCCAATTTGGTGTTTCAGACCCCAAAATTTCTCTAAATTGGTGTTTCTGAGCCCAAAAGTTCCCTAAATCACAGTTTCTGAGCCCAAGAGTTCCCTAAATTGGTATTCCTGAGCCCAAAAGTTCCCTAAACTGTTTTTTTTGAGACTGAAATTTCCCTAAATTGGTGTTTCTGAGCCCAAAGTTCCCTAATTGGCTGCTTCTGAGCCCCAAAGTTCCCTAATTTGGTGTTTCTGGGCCTAAAAGTTCCCTAATTTAGATTCTCCGGGCCTAAAAAATCCCTAAACTGGTGTTTCTGATGTCAAAGTTCTCTAAATCGCTGCTTCTGAGCTTAAAAGTTCCCGAAATCGCTGCTTCTGAGTCCCAAAGGTCCCTAATTAGGTGTTCCTGGGCCTAAAAGTGCTCTAAATCACTACTCCTGAGCCCCAAAGTTCCCTAATTTGGTGTTTCAGGGCCTAGAAGATCCCTAAATTGGTGCTTTTCAGGCCAAAAGTACCCTAAATCATTGCTTCTGGGCCCCAAAGTTCCCTAATTTGGTGTTTCTGAGCCTAAAAGTTCCCTAAATTGGTGTTTCTGAGCACCAAAGTTCGCTAATTTTGTGTTTCTGACCCTGAAAGTTCCCTAAATTGGTGTTTCTGAGCCCCAAAGTTCCCTAACTGGCTGCTTCTGAGGCCCAAAGTTCCCTAATTTGGTGTGTCTGGGCCTAAAAATTCCCTAATTTAGTTTCTCTGGGCCTAAAAGATCCCTAAATTGGTGTTTCTGAGGTCAACGTTCCCTAAATTTCTACTTGTGATCTCAAAAGTTCCCTAAATCGCTGCTTCTGAGTCCCAAAGTTCCCTAATTAGGTGTTCCTGGGCCTAAAAGTTCTCTAAATCACTATTCCTGAGCCCCAAAGTTCCCTAATTCGCTGCTTCTGAGCCCCAAAGTTGCCTAATTCGCTGCTTCTCAGTCCCAATGTTCCCTAAGTTGGTATTTCTGGGCCTAAGAGGTCCCTAAATCAGTGTTTCTGAGCCCAAATGCTCACTAAATCAGTGTTTCTGAGAACCAAAGTTCCCTAATTTGGTGTTTCTGGGCCTCAAAGTTCCCTCATTTAGTTTTTCTGGGCCTAAAAATTTCCCAAATTGGTGCTTCTGACCCCAAAATTTCCCTAATTTGGTGCTTCTGAGCCCAAAAGTTCTCTAATTTGGTGTTTCAGAGCCCAAAAGTTCTCTAATTTGGTGTTTCTGAGTACAAATTTCCCTAATTTTGTGTTTCTGGGTCTAAAAGTTCCCTAACTTAATTTCTCTGGACCTAAAAGATCCCTAAGTTGGTGTTTCCGAGGCCAAAGATCCCTAAATCGCTGCTTCTGAGCCCAAAAGTTCTCTAAATTGGTGTTTCTGAGCCAAAAAGTTCTCAAACTTGGTGTTTCTGGGCCTAAAAGATCCCTACATCAGTGTTTCTGAGCCCAAACGTTCACTAAATCACTGTTTCTGAGCCCCAAAGTTCCCTAATTTGGTGTTTCTGGGTCTAAAAGTTCCCTAACTTAATTTCTCTGGACCTAAAAGATCCCTAAATTGGTGTTTCCGAGGCCAAAGTTCCCTAAATCGCTGCTTCTGAGCCCAAAATTTAACTAATTTGGTGTTTATGAGCCTAAAAGTTCTCGAAATTGGTGGTTTTGAGCCCAAAAGTTCGCTAATTTAGTTTTCATGGGCATAAAATATCCCTAAATCGGCGTTTCTGAGCCCAAAACACCCCTAAATCACTGCTTTTGAGCCCAAGAGTTCCCTAAATTGGTGTTTCTGGCCCTAAAAGTTCCCTAAACTGGTTTTTCTGAGACTGAAATTTCCCTAAATTGGTGTTTCTGGGCCCCAAAGTTCCCTAATTTTGTGTTTCTGACCCTGAAAGTTCCCTAAATTGGTGTTTCTGAGCTCCAAAGTTCCCTAACTGGCTGCTTCTGAGCCCCAAAGTTGCCTAATTTGGTGTTTCTGGGCCTAAAAGTTCCCTAATTTAGTTTCCCTGGGCCTAAAAGATCACTAAATTGGGGTTTCTGAGATCAAAGTTCCCTAAATCGCTGCTTCTGAGCCCAAGAGTTCCCTAAATTGGTGTTCCTGAGCCCGAAAGTTCCCTAAACTGGTTTTTCAGAGACTGAAATTTTCCTAAATTGGTGTTTCTGGACCTAAAAGTTCCCTCATTTAGATTCTCCAGGCCGAAAAAATCCCTAAACTGGTGTTTCTGATGTCAAAGTTCCCTAATTGGCTGCTTCTGATCCCAAAAGTTGCCTAATTTGGAGTTTCTGGGACTAAAAGTTCCCTAATTTAGATTCTCCTGGCCTAAAAAATCCCTAAACTGGTGTTTCTGATGTCAAAGTTCCCTAACTGGCTGCTTCTGAGCCCAAAAGTTCCCTAAATCGCTGCTTCTGAGTCCCAAAGTTCCCTAATTAGGAGTTCCTGGGCCTAAAAGTTCTCTAAATCACTATTCCTGAGCCCCAAAGTTCCCTAATTTGGTGTTTCAGGGCCTAGAAGATCCCTAAATTGGTGCTTTTGAGGACAAAAGTACCCTAAATCATTGCTTCTGGGCCCCAAAGTTCCCTAATTTGGTGTTTCTGACCCTGAAAGTTCCCTAAATTGGTGTTTCTGAGCCCCAAAGTTCCCTAATTCACTGCTTCTGAGCCCCAAAGTTGCCTAATTCGCTGCTTCTGAGTCCCAATGTTCCCTAAGTTGGTGTTTCTGGGCCTAAGAGGTCCCTAAATCAGTGTTTCTGAGCCCAAATGTTCACTAAATCAGTGTTTCTGAGAACCAAAGTTCCCTAATTTGGTGTTTCTGGGCCTCAAAGTTCCCTCATTTAGTTTTTCTGGGCCTAAAAATTCCCCAAATTGGTGCTTCTGACCACAAAATTTCCCTAATTTGGTGCTTCTGTGCAAAAAAGTTCTCTAATTTGGTGTTTCAGAGCCCAAAAGTTCTCTAATTTGGTGTTTCTGAGTACAAAAGTTCCCTGATTTTGTGTTTCTGGGTCTAAAAGTTCCCTAACTTAATTTCTCTGGACCTAAAAGATCCCTAAGTTGGTGTTTCCGAGGCCAAAGATCCCTAAATCGCTGCTTCCGAGCCCAAAATTTATCTAATTTGGTGTTTATGAGCCTAAAAGTTCTCGAAATTGGTGTTTCTGAGCACAAAAGTTCGCTAATTTAGTTTTCATGGGCATAAAAGAACCCTAAATCGGCGTTTCTGAGCCCCAAAAAATCCCTAAATCACTGCTTCTGAGCCCAAGAGTTCCCTAAATTGGTGTTTCTTGGCCTAAAAGTTCCCTAAACTGGTTTTTCTGAGACTGAAATTTCCCTAAATTGGTGTTTCTGGGCCCCAAAGTTCCCTAATTGGCTGCTTCTGGGCCTAAAATTTCCCTAATTTAGTTTCTCTGGTCCTAAAAAATCCCTAAATTAGTGTTTCTGAGACCAAAGTTCCCTAAATCGCTGCTTCTGAGCCCAAAAGTTCCCTAAATCGCTGCTTCTGAGCCCAAAAGTTCCCTAATGAGGTGTTCCTGGGCCTAAAAGTTCTCTAAATCACTATTCCCAAGCCCCAAAGTTCCCTAAGTTGGTGTTTCTGGGCCTAGAAAATCCCTAAATTGGTCCTTTTGAGGACAAAAGTACCCTAAATCATTGCTTCTGGGCCCCAAAGTTCCCTAATTCGGTGTTTCTGAGCCTGAAATTTCTCTAAATTGCTGTTTCTGAGTCCCAAAGTTCCCTAATTCACTGCTTCTGAGCCTAAAAGTTGCCTAGTTCGCTGCTTCTGACTCCCAGTGTTCCCTAAGTTGGTGTTTCTGGGCCTAAATATCCCTAAATCAGTGTTTCTGAGCCCAAACGTTCACTAAAGCAGTGTTTCTGAGAACCAAAGTTCCGTAAATTGGTACTTCTGGGCCCCAAAGTTCCCTCATTTACTTTTTCTGGGCCTAAAAGTTCCCCAAATTGGTGCCTCTGACCCCAAAATTTCCCTAATTGGGGCTTCTGTGCCCAAAAGTTCTCTAATTTGGTGTTTCAGAGCCCAAAAGTTCTCTAATTTGGTGTTTCTGAGTCCAAAAGTTCTCTAATTTGGTGTTTCTGGGCCTAGAAGATCCCTAAATCAGTGTTTCTGAGACCAAACGTTCACTAAATCACTGTTTCTGAGCCCCAAAGTTCCCTCATTTAGTTTTTCTGGGTCTAAAAGTTCCCTAATTTAATTTCTCTGTAAGTAAAAGATTCCTAAATTGGTGTTTCTGAGGCCAAAGTTCCCTAAATCGCAGCTTCTGAGCCAAAAAGTTCCCTAATTTGGTGTTTCTGAGCCCCGAAGTTCTCTAAATTGGTGTTTCTGAGCCCAAAATTTCTCTAATTTGGTGTTTCTGACCACAAAAGTTCTCTAAATCTGTGTTTCTGAGCCCAAAAGTTCGCTAATTTGGTGTTTCTGGCCTAAAAGATCCCTAATTTAGTTTCTCTGGGCCTAAAAGATCACTAAATTGGGGTTTCTGAGATCAAAGTTCCCTAAATCGCTGCCTCTGATGCCAAGAGTTCCCTAAATTGGTTTTCCTGAGTCCAAAAGTTCTCTACACTGGTTTTTCAGAGACTGAAATTTCCCTAAACTGGTGTTTCTGGGCCTAAAAGTTCCCTAATTTAGATTCTCCTGGCCTAAAAAATCCTTAAACTGGTGTTTCTGATGTCAAAGTTCCCTAACTGGCTGCTTCTGAGCCCAAAAGTTCCCCAATTCGCTGCTTCTGAGTCCCAAAGTTCCCTAATTAGGAGTTCCTGGGCCTAAAAGTTCTCTAAATCACTATTCCTGAGCCCCAAAGTTCCCTAATTTGGTGTTTCAGGGCATAAGAGATCCCTAAATAGGTGCTTTTGAGGCCAAAAATACCCTAAATCACTGCTTCTGAGCCCCAAAGTTCCCTAATTTGGTGTTCCTGACCCTGAAAGTTCCCTAAATCGGCGTTTCTGAGCCCAAAAGTTCCCTAAATCACTGTTTCTAAGCCCAAGAGTTCCCTAAATTGGCGCTTCTGAGCCCCAAAGTTCCTTAATTAGCTGCTTCTGAGCCCCAAAATTGCCTAATTCGCTGCTTCTCAGTCCCAATGTTCTATAAATTGGTGTTTCTGGGCCTAAAAGATCCCTAAATCGGTGTTTCTGAGCCCAAAAGTTCACTAAATCTGTGTTTCTGAGCCCCAAAGTTCCCTAATTTGGTGTTTCTGAGCCTAAAATTTCCCTAATTTTGTTTTCTGGGCCTAAAAGATCCCTAAATCGGTGTTTCTGAGCCCAATCGTTCTCTAAAACTCTGTTTCTGAGCACCAGATTTCCCTAATTTGGTGTTTCTGGGACTAAAAGTTCCCTCATTTAGATTTTTTCGCCCCAAAAGTTCTCTAATTTGGTGTTTCTGAACCCAAAGGTTCTCTAATTTCGTGTTTCTGAGCCCAAAAGTTCCCTAAATTGGTGTTTCTGAGTCCCAAAGTTCCCTAATTCACTGCTTCTGAGCCCCAAAGTTGCCTAATTTGCTGCTTCTGAGTCCCAATGTTCCCTAAGTTGGTGTTTCTGGGCCTAAGAGATCCCTAAATAGGTGTTTCTGAGCCCAAACGTTCACTAAATCACTGTTTCAGAGCCCCAAAGTTCCCTAATTTCGTGTTTCTGGGTATAAAAGTTCCCTAATTTAATTTCTCTGTAACTAAAAGATCCCTAAATTGGTGTTTCTGAGGCCAAAGTTCCCTAAATCGCTGCTTCTGAGCCCAAAAGTTCTCTAATTTGGTGTTTCTGAGCCCAAAAGTTCTCTAAATTGGTGTTTCTGAGCCCAAAAGTTCTCTAATTTGGTGTTTCTGGGCCTAAAAGATCCCTAAATCAGTGTTTCTGAGACCAAACGTTCACTAAATCACTGTTTCTGAGCCCCAAAGTTCCCTAATTTGGTGTTTCTGGGTCTAAAATTTCCCTAACTTAATTTCCCTGGACCTAAAAGATCCCTAAATCGGTGTTTCTGAGCACAAAAGATCCCTAAATCACTGTTTCTGAGCTCAAGAGTTCCCTAAATTGGTGTTTCTGGGCCTAAAAGTTCCCTAAACTGGTTTTTCTGAGACTGAAATTTCCCTAAATTGGTGTTTCTGGGCCCCAAAGTTCCCTAATTTTGTGTTTCTGACCCTGAAAGTTCCCTAAATCGGTGTTTCTGAGCTCCAAAGTACCCTAACTGGCTGCTTCTGAGCCCCAAAGTTGACTAATTTCGTGTTTCTGGGCCTAAAAGTTCCCTCATTTAATTTCTCTGGGCCTAAAAGATCACTAAATTGGGGTTTCTGAGATCAAAGTTCCCTAAATCGCTGCTTCTGAGCCCAAGAGTTCCCTAAATTGGTGTTCCTGAGCTCCAAAGTTCCCTAAACTGGTTTTTCAGAGACTGAAATTTCCCTAAATTGGTGTTTCTGGGCTTAAAAGTTCCCTAATTTAGATTCTCCAGGATTAAAAAATCCCTAAACTGGTGTTTCTGATGTCAAAGTTCCCTAATTGGCTGCTTCTGAGACCAAAAGTTGCCTAATTTGGTGTTTCTGGGCCTAAAAATTCCCTAATTTAGATACTCCAGGCCTAAAAAATCCCTAAACTGGTGTTTCTGATGTCAAAGTTCCCTAATTGGCTGCTTCTGAGCCCAAAAGTTCCCTAAATCGCTGCTTCGGAGTCCCAAAGTTCCCTAATTAGGAGTTCCTGGGCCTAAAAGTTCTCTAAATCACTATTCCTGAGCCCCAAATTTCCCTAATTTGGTGTTTCAGGGTTTAATAGATCCCTAAATTGGTGTTTCTGAGCCCCAAAGTTTGCTAATTTTGTGTTTCTGACCCTGAAAGTTCCCTAAATTGGTGTTTCTGAGCCCCAAAGTTCCCTAATTGGCTGCTTCTGAGACCCAAAGTTCCCTAATTTGGGGTTTCTGGGCCTAAAACTTCCCTAATTTAGTTTCTCTGGGCCTAAAAGATCCCTAAATTGGTGTTTCTGATGTCCAAGTTCCCTAAATCTCTGCTTCTGAGCTCAAAAGTTCCCTAAATCGCTGCTTCTGAGTCCCAAAGTTCCCTAATTAGGTATTCCTGGGCCTAAAAATTCTCTAAATCACTATTCCTGAGTCCCAAAGTTCCCTAATTTGGTGTTTCAGGGAGTAGAAGTTCGCTAAATTGGTGTTTTTGAGGTCAAAAGTACCCTAAATCATTGCTTCTGGGCCCCAAAGTTCCCTAATTTGGTGTTTCTGATCCTGAAAGTTCCCTAAATTGGTGTTTCTGAGTCCCAAAGTTCCCTAATTCACTGCTTCTGAGCCCCAAAGTTGCCTAATTCACTGCTTCTGAGTCCCAATGTTCCCTAAGCTGGTGTTTCTGGGCCTAAGAGATCCCTAAATCAGTGTTTCTGAGCCCACACGTTCACTAAATCAGTGTTTCTGAGAACCAAAGTTCCCTAATTTGGTACTTTAGGGCCTAAAAGTTCCCCAATTTAGTTTTTCTGGGCCTAAAAGTTCCCTAAATTGGTGTTTCTGAGCCCAAAATTTCCTTAATTTGGTGCTTCTGAGGACAAAATTTCTCTAATTTGGTGTTTCTGAGCACAAAGGTTCTCGAAATTGGTGTTTCTGAGCCCAAAAGTTCTCTAATTTGGTGTTTCTGGGCCTAAAAGATCCTTAAAGCAGTGTTTCTGAGCCCAAACGTTCACTAAATCACTGTTTCTGAGCCCCAAAGTTCCCTGATTTGGTGTTTCTGGACCTAAAAGATCCCTATTTAATTTCTCTGGGCCTAAAAGATCCCTAAATTGGTGTTTCTGATGCCAAAGTTCACTAAATCGCGACTTCTGAGCCCAACAGTTCTCTAAATTGTTGTTTCTGAGCCCCAAAGATCCCTAATTAGGTGTTCCTGGGCCTAAAAGTTCTCTAAATCACTATTCCTGAGCCCCACAGATCCCTAATTTGGTGTTTCTGGGCCTAAAAGTTCCCTGATTTAGTTTTTCTGCGTATAAAAGATCCCTATAATCTTCGTTTCTGAGCCCAAACGTTCCCTAAATCACTGTTTCTGAGCACCAGATTTCCCTAATTTGGTGTTCCTGAGCCTGAAAGTTCCCTAAATCGGCGTTTCTGAGCCCAAAAGTTCCCTAAATCACTGTTTCTAAGCCCAAGAGTTCCCTAAATTGGCGCTTCTGAGCCCCAAAGTTCCTTAATTAGCTGCTTCTGAGCCCCAAAATTGCCTAATTCGCTGCTTCTCAGTCCCAATGTTCTCTAAATTGGTGTTTCTGGGCCTAAAAGATCCCTAAATCGGTGTTTCTGAGCCCAAAAGTTCACTAAATCTGTGTTTCTGAGCCCCAAAGTTCCCTAATTTGGTGTTTCTGAGCCTAAAATTTCCCTAATTTTGTTTTCTGGGCCTAAAAGATCCCTAAATCGGTGTTTCTGAGCCCAATCGTTCTCTAAAACTCTGTTTCTGAGCACCAGATTTCCCTAATTTGGTGTTTCTGGGACTAAAAGTTCCCTCATTTAGATTTTTTCTCCCCAAATGTTCTCTAATTTGGTGTTTCTGAACCCAAAGGTTCTCTAATTTCGTGTTTCTGAGCCCAAAAGTTCCCTAAATTGGTGTTTCTGAGTCCCAAAGTTCCCTAATTCACTGCTTCTGAGCCCCAAAGTTGCCTAATTTGCTGCTTCTGAGTCCCAATGTTCCCTAAGTTGGTGTTTCTGGGCCTAAGAGATCCCTAAATCGGTGTTTCTGAGCCCAAACGTTCACTAAATCACTGTTTCAGAGCCCCAAAGTTCCCTAATTTCGTGTTTCTGGGTATAAAAGTTCCCTAATTTAATTTCTCTGTAACTAAAAGATTCCTAAATTGGTGTTTCTGAGGCCAATGTTCCCTAAATCGCAGCTTCTGAGCCCAAAAGTTCTCTAATTTGGTGTTTCTGAGCCCCAAAGTTCTCTAAATTGGTGTTTCTGAGCCCAAAAGTTCGCTAATTTGGTGTTTCTGGGCCTAAAAGATCCCTAAATCAGTGTTTCTGAGCCCAAACGTTCACTAAATCACTGTTTCTGAGCCCCAAAGTTCCCTAATTTGGTGTTTCTGGGTCTAAAATTTCCCTAACTTAATTTCCCTGGACCTAAAAGATCCCTAAATCGGTGTTTCTGAGCACAAAAGATCCCTAAATCACTGTTTCTGAGCTCAAGAGTTCCCTAAATTGGTGTTTCTGGGCCTAAAAGTTCCCTAAACTGGTTTTTCTGAGACTGAAATTTCCCTAAATTGGTGTTTCTGGGCCCCAAAGTTGCCTAATTTTGTGTTTCTGACCCTGAAAGTTCCCTAAATCGGTGTTTCTGAGCTCCAAAGTACCCTAACTGGCTGCTTCTGAGCCCCAAAGTTGACTAATTTGGTGTTTCTGGGCCTAAAAGTTCCCTCATTTAATTTCTCTGGGCCTAAAAGATCACTAAATTGGGGTTTCTGAGATCAAAGTTCCCTAAATCGCTGCTTCTGAGCCCAAGAGTTCCCTAAATTGGTGTTCCTGAGCTCCAAAGTTCCCTAAACTGGTTTTTCAGAGACTGAAATTTCCCTAAATTGGTGTTTCTGGGCTTAAAAGTTCCCTAATTTAGATTCTCCAGGATTAAAAAATCCCTAAACTGGTGTTTCTGATGTCAAAGTTCCCTAATTGGCTGCTTCTGAGACCAAAAGTTGCCTAATTTGGTGTTTCTGGGCCTAAAAATTCCCTAATTTAGATACTCCAGGCCTAAAAAATCCCTAAACTGGTGTTTCTGATGTCAAAGTTCCCTAATTGGCTGCTTCTGAGCCCAAAAGTTCCCTAAATCGCTGCTTCGGAGTCCCAAAGTTCCCTAATTAGGAATTCCTGGGCCTAAAAGTTCTCTAAATCACTATTCCTGAGCCCCAAATTTCCCTAATTTGTTGTTTCAGGGTTTAATAGATCCCTAAATTGGTGTTTCTGAGCCCCAAAGTTTGCTAATTTTGTGTTTCTGACCCTGAAAGTTCCCTAAATTGGTGTTTCTGAGCCCCAAAGTTCCCTAATTGGCTGCTTCTGAGACCCAAAGTTCCCTAATTTGGGGTTTCTGGGCCTAAAACTTCCCGAATTTAGTTTCTCTGGGCCTAAAAGATCCCTAAATTGGTGTTTCTGATGTCCAAGTTCCCTAAATCTCTGCTTCTGAGCTCAAAAGTTCCCTAAATCGCTGCTTCTGAGTCCCAAAGTTCCCTAATTAGGTATTCCTGGGCCTAAAAATTCTCTAAATCACTATTCCTGAGTCCCAAAGTTCCCTAATTTGGTGTTTCAGGGAGTAGAAGTTCCCTAAATTGGTGTTTTTGAGGTTAAAAGTACCCTAAATCATTGCTTCTGGGCCCCAAAGTTCCCTAATTTGGTGTTTCTGATCCTGAAAGTTCCCTAAATTGGTGTTTCTGAGTCCCAAAGTTCCCTAATTCACTGCTTCTGAGCCCCAAAGTTGCCTAATTCACTGCTTCTGAGTCCCAATGTTCCCTAAGCTGGTGTTTCTGGGCCTAAGAGATCCCTAAATCAGTGTTTCTGAGCCCACACGTTCACTAAATCAGTGTTTCTGAGAACCAAAGTTCCCTAATTTGGTACTTTAGGGCCTAAAAGTTCCCCAATTTAGTTTTTCTGGGCCTAAAAGTTCCCTAAATTGGTGTTTCTGAGCCCAAAATTTCCTTAATTTGGTGCTTCTGAGGACAAAATTTCTCTAATTTGGTGTTTCTGAGCACAAAGGTTCTCGAAATTGGTGTTTCTGAGCCCAAAAGTTCTCTAATTTGGTGTTTCTGAGCCTAAAATTTCCCTAATTTTGTTTTCTGGGCCTAAAAGATCCCTAAATCGGTGTTTCTGAGCCCAATCGTTCTCTAAAACTCTGTTTCTGAGCACCAGATTTCCCTAATTTGGTGTTTCTGGGACTAAAAGTTCCCTCATTTAGATTTTTTCGCCCCAAAAGTTCTCTAATTTGGTGTTTCTGAACCCAAAGGTTCTCTAATTTCGTGTTTCTGAGCCCAAAAGTTCCCTAAATTGGTGTTTCTGAGTCCCAAAGTTCCCTAATTCACTGCTTCTGAGCCCCAAAGTTGCCTAATTTGCTGCTTCTGAGTCCCAATGTTCCCTAAGTTGGTGTTTCTGGGCCTAAGAGATCCCTAAATCAGTGTTTCTGAGCCCAAACGTTCACTAAATCACTGTTTCAGAGCCCCAAAGTTCCCTAATTTGGTGTTTCTGGGTATAAAAGTTCCCTAATTTAATTTCTCTGTAACTAAAAGATTCCTAAATTGGTGTTTCTGAGGCCAATGTTCCCTAAATCGCAGCTTCTGAGCCCAAAAGTTCTCTAATTTGGTGTTTCTGAGCCCAAAAGTTCTCTAAATTGGTGTTTCTGAGCCCAAAAGTTCTCTAATTTGGTGTTTCTGGGCCTAAAAGATTCCTAAATCAGTGTTTCTGAGACCAAACGTTCACTAAATCACTGTTTCTGAGCCCCAAAGTTCCCTAATTTGGTGTTTCTGGGTCTAAAATTTCCCTAACTTAATTTCCCTGGACCTAAAAGATCCCTAAATCGGTGTTTCTGAGCCCAAAAGATCCCTAAATCACTGTTTCTGAGCTCAAGAGTTCCCTAAATTGGTGTTTCTGGGCCTAAAAGTTCCCTAAACTGGTTTTTCTGAGACTGAAATTTCCCTAAATTGGTGTTTCTGGGCCCCAAAGTTGCCTAATTTTGTGTTTCTGACCCTGAAAGTTCCCTAAATCGGTGTTTCTGAGCTCCAAAGTTCCCTAACTGGCTGCTTCTGAGCCCCAAAGTTGACTAATTTGGTGTTTCTGGGCCTAAAAGTTCCCTCATTTAATTTCTCTGGGCCTAAAAGATCACTAAATTGGGGTTTCTGAGATCAAAGTTCCCTAAATCGCTGCTTCTGAGCCCAAGAGTTCCCTAAATTGGTGTTCCTGAGCTCCAAAGTTCCCTAAACTGGTTTTTCAGAGACTGAAATTTCCCTAAATTGGTGTTTCTGGGCCTAAAAGTTCCCTAATTTAGATTCTCCAGGATTAAAAAATCCCTAAACTGGTGTTTCTGATGTCAAAGTTCCCTAATTGGCTGCTTCTGAGACCAAAAGTTGCCTAATTTGGTGTTTCTGGGCCTAAAAGTTCCCTAATTTAGATACTCCAGGCCTAAAAAATCCCTAAACTGGTGTTTCTGATGTCAAAGTTCCCTAATTGGCTGCTTCTGAGCCCAAAAGTTCCCTAAATCGCTGCTACTGAGTCCCAAAGTTCCCTAATTAGGAGTTCCTGGGCCTAAAAGTTCTCTAAATCACTATTCCTGAGCCCCAAATTTCCCTAATTTGTTGTTTCAGGGTTTAATAGATCCCTAAATTGGTGTTTCTGAGCCCCAAAGTTTGCTAATTTTGTGTTTCTGACCCTGAAAGTTCCCTAAATTGGTGTTTCTGAGCCCCAAAGTTCCCTAATTGGCTGCTTCTGAGCCCCAAAGTTCCCTAATTTGGTGTTCCTGGGCCTAAAAGTTCCCTAATTTAGTTTCTCTGGGCCTAAAAGATCCCTAAATTGGTGTTTCTGATGTCAAAGTTCCCTAAATTTCTGCTTCTGAGCTCAAAAGTTCCCTAAATCGCTGCTTCTGAGTCCCAAAGTTCCCTAATTAGGTGTTCCTGGGCCTAAAAATTCTCTAAATCACTATTCCTGAGTCCCAAAGTTCCCTAATTTGGTGTTTCAGGGAGTAGAAGTTCCCTAAATTGGTGTTTTTGAGGTTAAAAGTACCCTAAATCATTGCTTCTGGGCCCCAAAGTTCCCTAATTTGGTGTTTCTGACCCTGAAAGTTCCCTAAATTGGTGTTTCTGAGTCCCAAAGTTCCCTAATTCACTGCTTCTGAGCCCCAAAGTTGCCTAATTCACTGCTTCTGAGTCCCAATGTTCCCTAAGCTGGTGTTTCTGGGCCTAAGAGATCCCTAAATCAGTGTTTCTGAGCCCACACGTTCACTAAATCAGTGTTTCTGAGAACCAAAGTTCCCTAATTTGGTACTTTAGGGCCTAAAAGTTCCCCAATTTAGTTTTTCTGGGCCTAAAAGTTCCCTAAATTGGTGTTTCTGAGCCCAAAATTTCCTTAATTTGGTGCTTCTGAGGACAAAATTTCTCTAATTTGGTGTTTCTGAGCACAAAAGTTCTCGAAATTGGTGTTTCTGAGCCCAAAAGTTCCCTAATTTGGTGTTTCTGGGCCTAAAAGATCCTTAAAGCAGTGTTTCTGAGCCCAAACGTTCACTAAATCACTGTTTCTGAGCCCCAAAGTTCCCTGATTTGGTGTTTCTGGACCTAAAAGATCCCTATTTAATTTCTCTGGGCCTAAAAGATCCCTAAATTGGTGTTTCTGATGCCAAAGTTCACTGAATCGCGGCTTCTGAGCCCAACAGTTCTCTAAATTGTTGTTTCTGAGCCCCAAAGATCCCTAATTAGGTGTTCCTGGGCCTAAAAGTTCTCTAAATCACTATTCCTGAGCCCCACAGATCCCTAATTTGGTGTTTCTGGGCCTAAAAGTTCCCTGATTTAGTTTTTCTGCGTATAAAAGATCCCTATAATCTTCGTTTCTGAGCCCAAACGTTCCCTAAATCACTGTTTCTGAGCACCAGATTTCCCTAATTTGGTGTTTCTGGGCCTAAAAGATCCCTAAATCGGTGTTTCTGAGCCCAAAAGTTCACTAAATCTGTGTTTCTGAGACCCAAAGTTCCCTAATTTGGTGTTTCTGAGCCTAAAATTTCCCTAATTTTGTTTTCTGGGCCTAAAAGATCCCTAAATCGGTGTTTCTGAGCCCAATCGTTCTCTAAATCTCTGTTTCTGAGCACCAGATTTCCCTAATTTGGTGTTTCTGGGCTTAAAAGTTCCCTCATTTAGATTTTCTCGCCCCAAAAGTTCTCTAATTTGGTGTTTCTGAACCCAAAGGTTCTCTAATTTGGTGTTTCTGAGCCCAAAAGTTCCCTAATTTGGTGTTTCTGAGCCCAAAAGTTCTCTAAATTGGTGTTGCTGAGCCCAAAAGTTCGCTAATTTGGTGTTTCTGAGCCCAGAATTTCCCTAAACTGCTGCTTCTGAGCCCAAACGTTCCATAAATCACTGTTTCAGAGCCCCAAATGTCCCTAGTTTGGTGTTTCTGGACCTAAAAGTTCCCTAATTTAATTTCTCTGGGCCTAAAAGTTCCCTACATCGGTGTTTCTGAGCCCAAACGTTCACTAAATCTCTGTTTCTGAGCCCCAATGTTACCTAATTTGGTGTTTCTGAGCCCAAAAGTTACCTAATTCAGTTTCTCTGGGCCTAAAAGATCCCTAAATTGGTGTTTCTGAGGCCAAAGTTCCCTAAATCGGTGTTTCTGAGCCCCGAATGTCCCTAAATCGCTGCTTCTGAGTTCCAAAGTTCCATAATTAGGTGTTCCTGGGCCTAAAAGTTCTCTGAATCACTATTCCTGAGCCCCGCAGTTCCCTATTTTGGTGTTTCTTGGCCTAAAAGTTCCCTAATTTAGTTTTTCTGGGCCTAAAAGTTCCCTAAATCGGCGTTTCTGAGCCCAAACGTTCACGAAATCACTGTTTCTGAGCACCGGATTTCCCTAATTTGGTGCTTCTGAGCCCAAAAGTTCCCTAATTTGGTGTTTCAGAACCCAAAAGTTCTCTAAATTGCTGTTTCTGAGCCCGAAAGTTCCCTACTTTGTTGTTTCTGAGTCTCAAAATTCCCTAAATCGCTGCTTCTGAGCCCCAAAGTTGCCTAATTCGCTGCTTCTGAGTCCCAATGTTCCCTAAGTTTGTGTTTCTGGGCCTAAAAGATCCCTAAATCGGTGTTTCTGAGCCCAAACGTTCACTAAATCACTGTTTCTGAGACCCAAAGTTCCCTAATTTGGTGTTTCTGGGCCTAAAAGTTCCCTAACTGAGTTTTTTTGGGCTTAAAGATCCCTAAATCGGTGTTTGTGAGCCCAAACGTTCTCTAAATCTCTGTTTCTGAGCACCACATTTTCCTAATTTGGTGTTTTTGGGCCTAAAAGTTCCCTCATTTAGTTTTTCTCGGCCCAAAAGTTCCCCAATTTGGTGCTTCTGAGCCCAAAAATTCTCTAATTTGGTATTTCTGAGCCCAACAGTTCTCTAAATTGGTGTTTCTGAGCCCAAACGTTCGCTAATGTGGTGTTTCTGAGCCCCAAAGTTCCCTAAATCGGTGTTTCTGAGCCCAAACGTTCACTAAATCACTGTTTCTGAGCCCCAAAGTTCCCTGATTTGGTGTTTCTGGGCCTAAAATTTCCCTATTTAATTTCTCTGGGCCTAAAAGATCCCTAAATTGGTGTTTCTGATGCCAAAGTTCACTAAATCGCAGTTTCTGAGCCCCAAAGTTCTCTACATTGGTGTTTCTGAGCCCCAAAGATCCCTAATTAGGTGTTCCTGGGCCTAAAAGTTCTCTAAATCACTATTCCTGAGCCCCAATGTTCTCTAATTTGGTGTTTCTGGGCCTAAAAGTTCCGTCATTTAGTTTTTCTGCGTATAAAAGATGCCTAAATATTCGTTTCGAGCCCAAACGTTCACTAAATCACTGTTTCTGAGACCCAAAGTTCCCTAATTTGGTGTTTCTGGGCCTAAAAGTTCCCTAACTGAGTTTTTTTGGGCTTAAAGATCCCTAAATCGGTGTTTGTGAGCCCAAACGTTCTCTAAATCTCTGTTTCTGAGCACCACATTTTCCTAATTTGGTGTTTCTGGGCCTAATAGTTCCCTTATTTAGTTTTTCTGGGCCCAAAAGTTCCCCAATTTGGTGCTTCTGAGCCCAAAAATTCTCTAATTTGGTATTTCTGAGCCCAACAGTTCTCTAAATTTGTGTTTGTGAGCCCAAACGTTCACTAAATCACTGTTTCTGAGCCCCAAAGTTCCCTGATTTGGTGTTTCTGGACCTAAAAGATCCCTATTTAATTTCTCTGGGCCTAAAAGATCCCTAAATTGGTGTTTCTGATGCCAAAGTTCACTAAATCGCGGCTTCTGAGCCCAAAAGTTCTCTAAATTGGTGTTTCTGAGCCCCAAAGATCCCTAATTAGGTGTTCCTGGGCCCAAAAGTTCCCTAAATCACTATTTCTAAGCCCAAGAGTTCCCTGAATTGGTGCTTCTGAGCCCCAAAGTTCCCTAATTCCCTGCTTCTGAGCCCCAAAATTACCTAATTCGCTGCTTCTCAATCCCAATGTTCTCTAAATTGGTGTTTCTGGGCCTAAAAGATCCCTAAATCGGTGTTTCTGAGCCCAAAAGTTCCCTAAATCACTGTTTCTGAGCTCAAGAGTTCCCTAAATTGGTGTTTCTGGGCCTAAAAGTTCCCTAAACTGGTTTTTCTGAGACTGAAATTTCCCTAAATTGGTGTTTCTGGGCCCCAAAGTTGCCTAATTTTGTGTTTCTGACCCTGAAAGTTCCCTAAATCGGTGTTTCTGAGCTCCAAAGTTCCCTAACTGGCTGCTTCTGAGCCCCAAAGTTGACTAATTTGGTGTTTTTGGGCCTAAAAGTTCCCTCATTTAATTTCTCTGGGCCTAAAAGATCACTAAATTGGGGTTTCTGAGATCAAAGTTCCCTAAATCGCTGCTTCTGAGCCCAAGAGTTCCCTAAATTGGTGTTCCTGAGCTCCAAAGTTCCCTAAACTGGTTTTTCAGAGACTGAAATTTCCCTAAATTGGTGTTTCTGGGCCTAAAAGTTCCCTAATTTAGATTCTCCAGGATTAAAAAATCCCTAAACTGGTGTTTCTGATGTCAAAGTTCCCTAATTGGCTGCTTCTGAGACCAAAAGTTGCCTAATTTGGTGTTTCTGGGCCTAAAAATTCCCTAATTTAGATACTCCAGGCATAAAAAAATCCCTAAACTGGTGTTTCTGATGTCAAAGTTCCCTAATTGGCTGCTTCTGAGCCCAGAAGTTCCCTAAATCGCTGCTTCGGAGTCCCAAAGTTCCCTAATTAGGAGTTCCTGGGCCTAAAAGTTCTCTAAATCACTATTCCTGAGCCCCAAATTTCCCTAATTTGTTGTTTCAGGGTTTAATAGATCCCTAAATTGGTGTTTCTGAGCCCCAAAGTTTGCTAATTTTGTGTTTCTGACCCTGAAAGTTCCCTAAATTGGTGTTTCTGAGCCCCAAAGTTCCCTAATTGGCTGTTTCTGAGCCCCAAAGTTCCCTAATTTGGGGTTTCTGGGCCTAAAACTTCCCGAATTTAGTTTCTCTGGGCCTAAAAGATCCCTAAATTGGTGTTTCTGAGGCCAAAGTTCCCTAAATCTCTACTTCTGAGCTCAAAAGTTCCCTAAATTGCTGCTTCTGAGTTCCAAAGTTCCATAATTAGGTGTTCCTGGGCCTAAAAGTTCTCTGAATCACTATTCCTGAGTCCCAAAGTTGCCTAATTTGGTGTTTCAGGGAGTAGAAGTTCCCTAAATTGGTGTTTTTGAGGTCAAAAGTACCCTAAATCATTGCTTCTGGGCCCCAAAGTTCCCTAATTTGGTGTTTCTGACCCTGAAGGTTCCCTAAATTGGTGTTTCTGAGTCCCAAAGTTCCCTAATTCACTGCTTCTGAGCCCCAAAATTGCCTAATTCACTGCTTCTGAGTCGCAATGTTCCCTAAGTTGGTGTTTCTGGGCCTAAGAGATCCCTAAATCAGTGTTTCTGAGCCCACATGTTCACTAAATCCGTGTTTCTGAGAACCAAAGTTCCCTAATTTGGTACTTCTGGGCCTAAAAGTTCCCCAATTTAGTTTTTCTGGGCCTAAAAGTTCCCTAAATTGGTGTTTCTGAGCCCAAACGTTCCTTAATTTGGTGCTTCTGGGCCTAAAAGATCCCTAAAGCAGTGTTTCTGAGCCCAAACGTTCACTAAATCACTGTTTCTGAGCCCCAAAATTCCCTAATTTGGTGTTTCTGGGTCTAAAAGGTCCCTAATTCAGTTTCTCTGGGCCTAAAAGATCCCTAAATTGGTGTTTCTGAGGCCAAAGTTCCCTAAATCGGTGTTTCTGAGCCCCAAATGTCCCTAAATCGCTGCTTCTGAGTCCCAAAGTTCCATAATTAGGTGTTCCTGGGCCTAAAAGTTCTCTGAATCACTATTCCTGAGCCCCACAGTTCCCTAATTTGGTGTTTCTGGGCCTAAAAGTTCCCTAATTTAGTTTTTCTGGGCCTAAAAGTTCCCTAAATCGGTGTTTCTGAGCCCAAACGTTCACTAAATCACTGTTTCTGAGACCCAAAGTTCCCTAATTTGGTGTTTCTGGGCCTAAAAGTTCCCTAACTGAGTTTTTTGGGCTTAAAGATCCCTAAATCGGTGTTTGTGAGCCCAAACGTTCTCTAAATCTCTGTTTCTGAGCACCACATTTTCCTAATTTGGTGTTTCTGGGCCTAAAAGTTCCCTGATTTAGTTTTTCTGCGTATAAAAGATCCCTAAATCTTCGTTTCTGAGCCCAAACGTTCACTAAATCACTGTTTCTGAGCACCAGATTTCCCTAATTTGGTGTTTCTGGGCCTAAAAGTTCCCTCATTTAGTTTTTCTGGGCCTAAAAGATCCCTAAATCGGCGTTTCTTAGCCAAAGAGTTCCCTAAATTGGTGTTTCAGAAGCCCAAAAGTTCGCTATTTTGGTGTTTCTGAGCCTCCAAGTTCCCTAAATCGCTGCTTCTGAGTACCAATATTCCCTAAGTTGGTGTTTCTGGGCCTAAAAGATCCCTAAATTGGTGTTTCTGAGCTCAAACGTTCATTAAATCACTGTTTCTGAGCACCAGATTTCCATAATTTGGTGTTTCTAGGCCTAAAATTTCCCTTATTTAGATTTTCTGGGCCTAAAAGATCCCGAAATTGGTGCTTCTGAGCCCAAATGTTCGCTAATTTAGTGTTTCTGAGCCCCAAAGTTCCCTAAATGGCTACATCTGAGCCCAAAAGTTCCCTAAATCGCTGCTTCTGAGCCCCAAAGTTCCCTAATTTGGTGTTTCTGGCCTAAAAGTTCCCTAATTTAGTTTCTGTGGGCATAAAAGATCCCTAAATCGGCGTTTCTGAGCCCAAAAGTTCCCTAAATCACTGTTTCTAAGCCCAAGAGTTCCCTAAATTGGTGCTTCTGAGCCCCAAAGTTCCTTTATTCGCTGCTTCTGAGCCTCAAAATTGCCTAATTCGCTGCTTCTCAGTCCCAATGTTCCCTAAATTGGTGTTTCTGGGCCTAAAAGATCCCTAAATCGGTGTTTCGAAGCCCAAAAGTTCACTAAATCTGTGTTTCTGAGACCCAAAGTTCCCTAATTTGGCGTTTCTGAGCCTAAAATTTCCCTAATTTTGTTTTCTGGGCCTAAAAGATCCCTAAATCGGTGTTTCTGAGCCCAATCGTTCTCTAAATCTCTGTTTCTGAGCACCAGATTTCCCTAATTTGGTGTTTCTGGGCCTAAAAGATCCCTCATTTAGATTTTCTCGCCCCAAAAGTTCCCTAAATTGGTGTTTCTGAACCCAAAGGTTCTCTAATTTGGTGTTTCTGAGCCCAAAAGTTCCCTAATTAGGTGTTGCTTAGCCCAAACGTTCCATAAATCACTGTTTCAGAGCCCCAAATGTCCCTAATTTGGTGTTTCTGGACCTAAAATTTCCCTAATTTAATTTCTCTGGGCCTAAAAGTTCCCTACATCGGTGTTTCTGAGCCCAAACGTTCACTAAATCTCTGTTTCTGAGCCCCAAAGTTCCCTAATTTGGTGTTTCTGAGCCCAAAAGTTCCCTAATTCAGTTTCTCTGGGCCTAAAAGATCCCTAAATTGGTGTTTCTGAGGCCAAAGTTCCCTAAATCGGTGTTTCTGAGCCCCAAATGTCCCTAAATCACTGCTTCTGAGTTCCAAAGTTCCATAATTAGGTGTTCCTGGGCCTAAAAGTTCTCTGAATCACTATTCCTGAGCCCCACAGTTCCCTAATTTGGTGTTTCTTGGCCTAAAAGTTCCCTAATTTAGTTTTTCTGGGCCTAAAAGTTCCCTAAATCGGCGTTTCTGAGCCCAAACGTTCACTAAATCACTGTTTCTGAGCACCGGATTTCCCTAATTTGGTGCTTCTGAGCCCAAAAGTTCCCTAATTTGGTGTTTCAGAGCCCAAAAGTTCTCTAAATTGCTGTTTCTGAGCCCGAAAGTTCCCTACTTTGTTGTTTCTGAGTCTCAAAATTCCCTAAATCGCTGCTTCTGAGCCCCAGAGTTGCCTAATTCGCTGCTTCTGAGTCCCAATGTTCCCTAAGTTTGTGTTTCTGGGCCTAAAAGATCCCTAAATCGGTGTTTCTGCGCCCAAACGTTCACTAAATCACTGTTTCTGAGACCCAAAGTTCCCTAATTTGGTGTTTCTGGGCCTAAAAGTTCCCTAACTGAGTGTTTTTGGGCTTAAAGATCCCTAAATCGGTGTTTGTGAGCCCAAACGTTCTCTAAATCTCTGTTTCTGAGCACCACATTTTCCTAATTTGGTGTTTCTGGGCCTAAAAGTTCCCTCATTTAGTTTTTCTGGGCCCAAAAGTTCCCCAATTTGGTGCTTCTGAGCCCAAAAATTCTCTAATTTGGTATTTCTGAGCCCAACAGTTCTCTAAATTGGTGTTTCTGAGCCCAAACGTTCGCTAATGTGGTGTTTCTGAGCCCCAAAGTTCCCTAAATCGGTGTTTCTGAGCCCAAACGTTCACTAAACCACTGTTTCTGAGCCCCAAAGTTCCCTGATTTGGTGTTTCTGGACCTAAAAGATCCCTATTTAATTTCTCTGGGCCTAAAAGATCCCTAAATTGGTGTTTCTGATGCCAAAGTTCACTAAATCGCGGCTTCTGAGCCCCAAAGTTCTCTAAATTGGTGTTTCTGAGCCCCAAAGATCCCTAATTAGGTGTTCCTGGGCCTAAAAGTTCTCTAAATCACTATTCCTGAGCCCCACAGTTCCCTAATTTGGTGTTTCTGGGCCTAAAAGTTCCCTGATTTAGTTTTTCTGCGTATAAAAGATCCCTAAATCTTCGTTTCTGAGCCCAAACGTTCACTAAATCACTGTTTCTGAGCACCAGATTTCCCTAATTTGGTGTTTCTGGGCCTAAAAGTTCCCTCATTTAGTTTTTCTGGGCATAAAAGATCCCTAAATCGGCGTTTCTTAGCCCAAGAGTTCCCTAAATTGGTGTTTCAGAAGCCCAAAAGTTCGCTAATTTGGTGTTTCTGAGCCTCAAAGTTCCCTAAATCGCTGCTTCTGAGTACCAATATTCCCTAAGTTGGTGTTTCTGCGCCTAAAAGATCCCTAAATTGGTGTTTCTGAGCTCAAACGTTCATTAAATCACTGTTTCTGAGCACCAGATTTCCATAATTTGGTGTTTCTAGGCCTAAAATTTCCCTTATTTAGATTTT
This sequence comes from Trogon surrucura, assembly GCA_020746105.1. Lineage (NCBI taxonomy): Eukaryota > Metazoa > Chordata > Aves > Trogoniformes > Trogonidae > Trogon > Trogon surrucura. The sequence goes on from JAJGST010000074.1 coordinate 89,896, forward strand.
CTGGGTCTAAAAGATCCCGAAATTGGTGCTTCTGAGCCCAAACGTTCGCTAATTTAGTGTTTCTGAGCCCCAAAGTTCCCTAAATGGCTACATCTGAGCCCAAAAGTTCCCTAAATCGCTGCTTCTGAGCCCCAAAGTTCCCTAATTTGGTGTTTCTGGCCTAAAAGTTCCCTAATTTAGTTTCTGTGGGCATAAAAGATCCCTAAATCGGCGTTTCTGAGCCCAAAAGTTCCCTAAATCACTGTTTCTAAGCCCAAGAGTTCCCTGAATTGGTGCTTCTGAGCCCCAAAGTTCCTTAATTCGCTGCTTCTGAGCCCCAAAATTGCCTAATTCACTGCTTCTCAGTCCCAATGTTCTCTAAATTGGTGTTTCTGGGCCTAAAAGATCCCTAAATCGGTGTTTCTGAGCCCAAAAGTTCACTAAATCTGTGTTTCTGAGACCCAAAGTTCCCTAATTTGGTGTTTCTGAGCCTAAAATTTCCCTAATTTTGTTTTCTGGGCTAAAAGGACCCTAAATCGGTGTTTCTGAGCCCAATCGTTCTCTAAATCTCTGTTTCTGAGCACCAGATTTCCCTAATATGGTGTTTCTGGGCCTAAAAGTTCCCTCATTTAGATTTTCTCGCCCCAAAAGTTCTCTAATTTGGTGTTTCTGAACCCAAAGGTTCTCTAATTTGGTGTTTCTGAGCCCAAAAGTTCCCTAATTTGGTGTTGCTTAGCCCAAACGTTCCATAAATCACTGTTTCAGAGCCCCAAATGTCCCTAATTTGGTGTTTCTGGACCTAAAAGTTCCCTAATTTAATTTCTCTGGGCCTAAAAGTTCCCTACATCGGTGTTTCTGAGCCCAAACGTTCACTAAATCTCTGTTTCTGAGCCCCAAAGTTCCCTAATTTGGTGTTTCTGAGCCCAAAATTTCCCTAATTCAGTTTCTCTGGGCCTAAAAGATCCCTAAATTGGTGTTTCTGAGGCCAAAGTTCCCTAAATCGGTGTTTCTGAGCCCCAAATGTCCCTAAATCACTGCTTCTGAGTTCCAAAGTTCCATAATTAGGTGTTCCTGGGCCTAAAAGTTCTCTGAATCACTATTCCTGAGCCCCACAGTTCCCTAATTTGGTGTTTTTTGGCCTAAAAGTTCCCTAATTTAGTTTTTTTGGGCCTAAAAGTTCCCTAAATCGGCGTTTCTGAGCCCAAACGTTCACTAAATCACTGTTTCTGAGCACCGGATTTCCCTAATTTGGTGCTTCTGAGCCCAAAAGTTCCCTAATTTGGTGTTTCAGAGCCCAAAAGTTCTCTAAATTGCTGTTTCTGAGCCCGAAAGTTCCCTACTTTGTTGTTTCTGAGTCTCAAAATTCCCTAAATCGCTGCTTCTGAGCCCCAGAGTTGCCTAATTCGCTGCTTCTGAGTCCCAATGTTCCCTAAGTTTGTGTTTCTGGGCCTAAAAGATCCCTAAATCGGTGTTTCTGCGCCCAAACGTTCACTAAATCACTGTTTCTGAGACCCAAAGTTCCCTAATTTGGTGTTTCTGGGCCTAAAAGTTCCCTAACTGAGTTTTTTTGGGCTTAAAGATCCCTAAATCGGTGTTTGTGAGCCCAAACGTTCTCTAAATCTCTGTTTCTGAGCACCACATTTTCCTAATTTGGTGTTTCTGGGCCTAAAAGTTCCCTCATTTAGATTTTCTCGCCCCAAAAGTTCTCTAATTTGGTGCTTCTGAGCCCAAAAATTCTCTAATTTGGTATTTCTGAGCCCAACAGTTCTCTAAATTGGTGTTTCTGAGCCCAAACGTTCGCTAATGTGGTGTTTCTGAGCCCCAAAGTTCCCTAAATCGGTGTTTCTGAGCCCAAACGTTCACTAAATCACTGTTTCTGAGCCCCAAAGTTCCCTGATTTGGTGTTTCTGGACCTAAAAGATCCCTATTTAATTTCTCTGGGCCTAAAAGATCCCTAAATTGGTGTTTCTGAGCCCCAAAGTTTGCTAATTTTGTGTTTCTGACCCTGAAAGTTCCCTAAATTGGTGTTTCTGAGCCCCAAAGTTCCCTAATTGGCTGTTTCTGAGCCCCAAAGTTCCCTAATTTGGGGTTTCTGGGCCTAAAACTTCCCGAATTTAGTTGCTCTGGGCCTAAAAGATCCCTAAATTGGTGTTTCTGAGGCCAAAGTTCCCTAAATCTCTACTTCTGAGCTCAAAAGTTCCCTAAATTGCTGCTTCTGAGTTCCAAAGTTCCATAATTAGGTGTTCCTGGGCCTAAAAGTTCTCTGAATCACTATTCCTGAGTCCCAAAGTTCCCTAATTTGGTGTTTCAGGGAGTAGAAGTTCCCTAAATTGGTGTTTTTGAGGTCAAAAGTACCCTAAATCATTGCTTCTGGGCCCCAAAGTTCCCCAATTTGGTGTTTCTGACCCTGAAGGTTCCCTAAATTGGTGTTTCTGAGTCCCAAAGTTCCCTAATTCACTGCTTCTGAGCCCCAAAATTGCCTAATTCACTGCTTCTGAGTCGCAATGTTCCCTAAGTTGGTGTTTCTGGGCCTAAGAGATCCCTAAATCAGTGTTTCTGAGCCCACATGTTCACTAAATCCGTGTTTCTGAGAACCAAAGTTCCCTAATTTGGTACTTCTGGGCCTAAAAGTTCCCCAATTTAGTTTTTCTGGGCCTAAAAGTTCCCTAAATTGGTGTTTCTGAGCCCAAACGTTCCTTAATTTGGTGTTTCTGGGCCTAAAAGATCCCTAAAGCAGTGTTTCTGAGCCCAAACGTTCACTAAATCACTGTTTCTGAGCCCCAAAATTCCCTAATTTGGTGTTTCTGGGCCTAAAAGTTCCCTAATTCAGTTTCTCTGGGCCTAAAAGATCCCTAAATTGGTGTTTCTGAGGCCAAAGTTCCCTAAATCGGTGTTTCTGAGCCCCAAATGTCCCTAAATCGCTGCTTCTGAGTCCCAAAGTTCCATAATTAGGTGTTCCTGGGCCTAATAGTTCTCTGAATCACTATTCCTGAGCCCCACAGTTCCCTAATTTGGTGTTTCTGGGCCTAAAAGTTCCCTAATTTAGTTTTTCTGGGCCTAAAAGTTCCCTAAATCGGTGTTTCTGAGCCCAAACGTTCACTAAATCACTGTTTCTGAGACCCAAAGTTCCCTAATTTGGTGTTTCTGGGCCTAAAAGTTCCCTAACTGAGTTTTTTGGGCTTAAAGATCCCTAAATCGGTGTTTGTGAGCCCAAACGTTCTCTAAATCTCTGTTTCTGAGCACCACATTTCCCTAATTTGGTGTTTCTGGGCCTAAAAGTTCCCTCATTTAGTTTTTCTGGGCATAAAAGATCCCTAAATCTTCGTTTCTGAGCCCAAAAGTTCCCTAAATCACTGTTTCTGAGCACCAGATTTCCCTAATTTGGTGTTTCTGGGCCTAAAAGTTCCCTCATTTAGTTTTTCTGGGCCTAAAAGATCCCTAAATCGGCGTTTCTTAGCCAAAGAGTTCCCTAAATTGGTGTTTCAGAAGCCCAAAAGTTCGCTATTTTGGTGTTTCTGAGCCTCCAAGTTCCCTAAATCGCTGCTTCTGAGTACCAATATTCCCTAAGTTGGTGTTTCTGGGCCTAAAAGATCCCTAAATTGGTGTTTCTGAGCTCAAACGTTCATTAAATCACTGTTTCTGAGCACCAGATTTCCATAATTTGGTGTTTCTAGGCCTAAAATTTCCCTTATTTAGATTTTCTGGGCCTAAAAGATCCCGAAATTGGTGCTTCTGAGCCCAAATGTTCGCTAATTTAGTGTTTCTGAGCCCCAAAGTTCCCTAAATGGCTGCATCTGAGCCCAAAAGTTCCCTAAATCGCTGCTTCTGAGCCCCAAAGTTCCCTAATTTGGTGTTTCTGGCCTAAAAGTTCCCTAATTTAGTTTCTGTGGGCATAAAAGATCCCTAAATCGGCGTTTCTGAGCCCAAAAGTTCCCTAAATCACTGTTTCTAAGCCCAAGAGTTCCCTAAATTGGTGCTTCTGAGCCCCAAAGTTCCTTTATTCGCTGCTTCTGAGCCTCAAAATTGCCTAATTCGCTGCTTCTCAGTCCCAATGTTCTCTAAATTGGTGTTTTTGGGCCTAAAAGATCCCTAAATCGGTGTTTCTGAGCCCAAAAGTTCACTAAATCTGTGTTTCTGAGACCCAAAGTTCCCTAATTTGGTGTTTCTGAGCCTAAAATTTCCCTAATTTTGTTTTCTGGGCCTAAAAGATCCCTAAATCGGTGTTTCTGAGCCCAATCGTTCTCTAAATCTCTGTTTCTGAGCACCAGATTTCCCTAATAAGGTGTTTCTGGGCCTAAAAGTTCCCTCATTTAGATTTTCTCGCCCCAAAAGTTCCCTAAATTGGTGTTTCTGAACCCAAAGGTTCTCTAATTTGGTGTTTCTGAGCCCAAAAGTTCCATAATTTGGTGTTGCTTAGCCCAAACGTTCCATAAATCACTGTTTCAGAGCCCCAAATGTCCCTAATTTGGTGTTTCTGGACCTAAAAGTTCCCTAATTTAATTTCTCTGGGCCTAAAAGTTCCCTACATCGGTGTTTCTGAGCCCAAACGTTCACTAAATCTCTGTTTCTGAGCCCCAAAGTTCCCTAATTTGGTGTTTCTGAGCCCAAAAGTTCCCTAATTCAGTTTCTCTGGGCCTAAAAGATCCCTAAATTGGTGTTTCTGAGGCCAAAGTTCACTAAATCGGTGTTTCTGAGCCCCAAATGTCCCTAAATCACTGCTTCTGAGTTCCAAAGTTCCATAATTAGGTGTTCCTGGGCCTAAAAGTTCTCTGAATCACTATTCCTGAGCCCCACAGTTCCCTAATTTGGTGTTTCTTGGCCTAAAAGTTCCCTAATTTAGTTTTTCTGGGCCTAAAAGTTCCCTAAATCGGCGTTTCTGAGCCCAAAAGTTCCCTAAATCACTGTTTCTGAGCACCGGATTTCCCTAATTTGGTGCTTCTGAGCCCAAAAGTTCCCTAATTTGGTGTTTCAGAGCCCAAAAGTTCTCTAAATTGCTGTTTCTGAGCCCGAAAGTTCCCTACTTTGTTGTTTCTGAGTCTCAAAATTCCCTAAATCGCTGCTTCTGAGCCCCAAAGTTGCCTAATTCGCTGCTTCTGAGTCCCAATGTTCCCTAAGTTTGTGTTTCTGGGCCTAAAAGATACCTAAATCAGTGTTTCTGAGCCCAAACGTTCACTAAATCACTGTTTCTGAGACCCAAAGTTCCCTAATTTGGTGTTTCTGGGCCTAAAAGTTCCCTAACTGAGTTTTTTTGGGCTTAAAGATCCCTAAATCGGTGTTTGTGAGCCCAAACGTTCACTAAATCACTGTTTCTGAGCACCACATTTTCCTAATTTGGTGTTTCTTGACCTAAAAGATCCCTATTTAATTTCTCTGGGCCTAAAATATCCCTAAATTGGTGTTTCTGATGCCAAAGTTCACTAAATCGCGGCTTCTGAGCCCCAAAGTTCTCTAAATTGGTGTTTCTGAGCCCCAAAGATCCCTAATTAGGTGTTCCTGGGCCTAAAAGTTCTCTAAATCACTATTCCTGAGCCCCACAGTTCCCTAATTTGGTGTTTCTGGGCCTAAAAGTTCCCTGATTTAGTTTTTCTGCGTATAAAAGATCCCTATAATCTTCGTTTCTGAGCCCAAACGTTCACTAAATCACTGTTTCTGAGCACCAGATTTCCCTAATTTGGTGTTTCTGGGCCTAAAAATTCCCTCATTTAGTTTTTCTGGGCATAAAAGATCCCTAAATCGGCGTTTCTTAGCCCAAGAATTTCCTAAATTGGTGTTTCAGAAGCCCAAAAGTTCGCTATTTTGGTGTTTCTGAGCCTCCAAGTTCCCTAAATCGCTGCTTCTGACTACCAATATTCCCTAAGTTGGTGTTTCTGGGCCTAAAAGATCCCTAAATTGGTGTTTCTGAGCTCAAACGTTCATTAAATCACTGTTTCTGAGTACCAGATTTCCATAATTTGGTGTTTCTAGGCCTAAAATTTCCCTTATTTAGATTTTCTGGGCCTAAAAGATCCCGAAATTGGTGCTTCTGAGCCCAAATGTTCGCTAATTTAGTGTTTCTGTGCCCCAAAGTTCCCTAAATGGCTGCATCTGAGCCCAAAAGTTCCCTAAATCGCTGCTTCTGAACCCCAAAGTTCCCTAATTTGGTGTTTCTGGCCTAAAAGTTCCCTAATTTAGTTTCTGTGGGCATAAAAGATCCCTAAATCGGCGTTTCTGAGCCCAAAAGTTCCCTAAGTCACTGTTTCTAAGCCCAGGAGTTCCTTAAATTGGTGCTTCTGAGCCTCAAAGTTCCCTAAATCGCTACTTCTCATCCCCAAAGGTTCCCTAAATCGCTGCTTCTGAGTCCCAATGTTCCCTAAGTTTGTGTTTCTGGACCTAAAAGATCCCTAAATCGGTGTTTCTGAGCCCAAAAGTTCACTAAATCACTGTTTCTGAGCCCCAAAGTTCCCTAATTTGGTGTTTCTGGGCCTAAAAGTTCCCTAATTTAGTTTTTCTGGGCCTAAAAGATCCCTAAATTGGTGTTTCTGAGCCCAAACGTTCTCTAAATCTCTGTTTCTGAGCACGAAAGTTCCCTAATTTGGTGTTTCTGGGTCTAAAAATTCCCTAACTTAGTTTTTCTGGGCATAAAATATCCCTAAATCGGTGTTTCTGAGTCCAAACGTTCCCTAAATCACTGTTTCGGTGCCCCAAAGTTCATAGAATCACAGAATCATAGAATGTTAGGGTTGGAAGGGACCTCGAAAGATCATCAAGTCCAATCCCCCTGCCAGAGCAGGACTGCCTAGACTATGCCACACAGGAACATGTCCAGGCAGGTCTTGAATGTCTCCAAAGAAGGAGACTCCACAACCTCCCTGGGCAGCCTGTTCCAGGGCTCCGTCACCCTCACTGAGAAGAAGTTTCTTCTCGAGTTTAAGCGGAACCTCTTATGTTCCAGTTTCAGCCCATTACCCCTTGTCCTATCAGTGGTTGTCACCGAGAAGAGCCTGGCTCCATCCTCGTGACACTCACCCTTGATATATTTGTAAACATTAATGAGGTCACCCCTCAGTCTCCTCTTCTCCAAACTAAAGAGCCCCAGCTCCCTCAGTCTTTTCTCATAAGGGAGATGCTCCACTCCCTTAATCATCCCAGTTGCCCTGTGCTGGACTCTCTCCAGCAGTTCCCTGTCTTTCTTGAACTGAGGGGCCCAGAACTGGACACAGTATTCCAGATGGGGTCTCACCAGGGCAGAGTAGAGGGGAAGGAGAACCTCTCTCGACCTACTAACCACCCCCCTTCTAATACACCCCAGGATGCCATTGGCCTTCCTGGCCACAAGGGCACACTGCTGGCTCATGGCCATCCTGCTGTCCACCAGCACCCCCAGGTCCCTTTCCCCTACACTGCTCTCTAATAAGTCATTCCCCAACTTATACTGGAACCTGGGGTTGTTCCTACCCAGATGCAAGACCCTACATTTACCCTTGTTATATTTCATTAAATTTTTCCCCGTCCAACCCTCCAGCCTGTCCAGGTCTCGCTGGATGGCAGCACAGCCTTCTGGTGTGTCAGCCACTCCTCCCAGCTTGGTGTCATCAGCACACTTGCTGATAGTACTCTCTAGTCCCTCATCCAAGTCATCGATGAATATATTGAATAATACTGGTCCCAGTACCGACCCTTGAGGGACTCCACTGGATACAGGCCTCCAACCAGACTCCGCCCCATTGACCACAACTCTTTGGCTTCTTCCCCTCAGCCAGTTCACAGTCCACCTCACTACCCGAGAGTCTAGACCACACTTCCTCAGTTTAGCAGCAAGGATGCTGTGGGAGACTGTGTCAAGTGCTTTACTGAAGTCTAGGTAGACCACATCCACCGCTCTGCAATCATCTATACACCTTGTTATATCCTCATAAAAGGCTATGAGGTTAGTCAAGCACGACTTCCCTTTGGTGAAGCCATGTTGGCTGTCTCTAATGACCCTCTTATCCCTGATATGCCTTGAGATGGCACCAAGGATAAGTCGTTCCATCACTTTCCCAGGGATGGAGGTGAGGCTGACCGGTCTATAGTTACCCGGGTCCTCCTTCTTGCCCTTTTTGAAGACTGGAGTGACATTTGCTTCCCTCCAGTCCTCAGGCACCTCTCCCGTCTCCCAAGACTTGGCAAAGATGATGGAGAGTGGTCTGGCAATGACATCAGCCAACTCCCTCAGCACCCGTGGATGCATCCCGTCTGGACCCATGGATTTATGGATGTCCAGATTGCTTAATTGGTCCCTAACCCCGTCTTCATCGACTAAAACAAACTCCTCCACTGCCCTGACTTCCTCTGGGGCCTCAGGGGAACGGGACTCCTCAGGACAGCCTCCGGCAGAGTAGACAGAGGCAAAGGCGGCATTCAGTAACTCTGCCTTCTCTGTATCTTCTGTCACCAAGGCACCCACCTCATTCATCAGTGGGCCTACATTGCCTCTGGTGTTAATTTTATCTGCCATGTATTTGAAAAAGCTCTTCCTGTTGTCCTTGACCCCTCTCACCAGGTTCAATTCTAGGGAGGGCTTTGCTTTCCTAGTTGCCTCCCTACACCCTCGGACAACAGCCTTATATTCTTCCCAAGTGGCCAGCCCTGCCTTCCAAGAGCTGTAAATTCTCCTCTTGCCCTTGAGCTTACCCAGCAGATCCCTGTTTAGCCACGCAGGTCTCCTGGCTCCCTTCCTTGACTTCCTACGTGTCGGGATGCTCTGATCTTGAGCACGGTAGAAGCAGTCCCTGAACGCTAACCAACTATCTTGGGCCCCTTTACCTTCAAACAGCCTTGCCCATGGGATTTTCTCGAGTAATTGTTTGAAAAATCCAAAGTTTGCCTTGGCAAAGTCCAGGGTTGCAATTCTGCTTGCTATTTTGTTTCTGCTACATGAGATCCTGAACTCCACCATTTCATGGTCACTGCAGCCAAGGCAGCCCTCAACCTTTACTGCTTCAACCAGCTCCTCCTTGTTAGCGAGGATGAGGTCCAGCAGTGCTCCTCTCCTAGTCGGCTCCTCCACCATTTGCATCAGAAAATTATCATCGATGCACTGGAGGAACCTCCTGGACTGTGGCTGGCTGGCTGAGTTGTCCTTCCAGCAAACACCAGGGAAGTTAAAAACCCCCACGACAACCAGGGCCTGTGATTGTGAGACCGCTCTCAGCTGCCTGTAGAAGGCCTCATCAACCTTCTCACCCTGATCTGGTGGCCTGTAATAGACACCCACAACAGTGTCTCTCCTGCCAGCCTGCCCCTTAATTCTAACCCATACACTCTCAACTTGCTCCTCCTCATCCATGCCTGGCTGGTATTCAAGACATTGTAGCTGCTCTTTCACGTAAAGAGCGACTCCACCACCTTGCCTGGCTGGCCTGTCTTTCCTGAAAAGGACAGAGCCACCCATGACCACATTCCAGCCATGTGAGCTGTCCCACCATGTCTCTGTAATTGCCACCAGATCATAATCTCCTGCCCGAACCCAGGTTTCTAGCTCCTTCTGCTTATTCCCCATGCTGCGTGCATTGGTGTATAAGCATTTCAGGGAGCAAGCTGAGCACACTGATCTCACCCTAGGGGGATGGGAGGCCACCCGGTCCTCATAATTTCTAGAGCACTGCCCCGCTGCAATCCCAGCTATAACCCCATCCCCCTTCATATCTAGTGTAAAGAACGCTCTATGAGTCCCGCCAGCTCGTGACCAAGGATCCTTTTTTCTAACTAATTTGCCACTCCCACTCGTGACTTCTCTCTGCTACAGACTTCAGTCATTGCCCAGAGCAAACACTTTCAGCTTTATTGTGGTAACGAGTTAAAAAAGAGGTTGCAACCTCTTGGAAAACCACAGCCAAGAGCGCTCCTGGCGCCGGCTACACCGTGTGTGGCACCCGCTGCCACCTCGCGGCTGCCGGCACTTGGAAGAATTAAGATTCTTTTTCCTTCCTGCCCTCCAGCAGCTTTTCTCGATTGCCGTATATATGACAGCAGGAGAGTGATACCGGGTTTGCAACCAAAATTGCATCCTTTTGGAGCTCGCTCTGGTTTTTGGCTTGCACTAACGCACTCTTTTTTCTGCAAAGTTCTTTTTTGTGGGGGGCACCTGCCACTCACAGTATAATCCATTGATTTTTTTGGGAAGCATAAGGAAATCACCTGTAACAGTCAGCCCAAAAAACATCACAGGCAAGTTCAAAAAGCAGCCAAATTTTACTGGAACTACACAGCATACTCAAACCTCACGGACAAGCTGCCAAAGGTAACTTCAGAATAACAAAGTTGAAAGGCTACAACCAATAACATGTAAGGTACCCGATGGAAAGAGGTAACATGTAAAGAACAGCAGCGGTCATTCCATAAATGAAATTCAGAGGTTCCAAAAAGGGCCCCAAACCCCAGAGGGGATCTGAGTCTTGGACTTTGCTTCACAGAACAAAGCTCGGTTCAGCTCTTTCCATTGTTTTATATTCCATTGCCTTCACTCAGGAAGAGACAACTTTCCATCTCAGAAAGGGAGCAATAATGTTCTTATTGTATCACTTCTTAGAATTTTAGACTCAGACATTTTTATGTAGGGTTTCCATACTTAACACTGCTCCACCACTTCTGGCCGTTGATCACGCAGCTGTTTCCATCCCGCTCACTGCTGCGCTGCGTATCGGTGGCATCACTAGAAACCACCTCAGGTTCTGTGCTAAAAGAAATTAAATACAGTATGAATATACATGGATGATATAAATATATATGGATTAAATATAGTATAAATATAGATACAGGTAGTACTGCCCCCACAAATGCAGGCATCTACACACTCTCTATGGACAGTGACACTGCTTCACTCCCAGTAGAAAAGCTGCTTTCAGAACCTCACGCTGCTGGTGGTCAATGCCACATGTTGAGCTACAGACATAAAGCAAGAACATTCCACGCTTTGCAAGTTGCCTTTGAGTTATCTTAAAGCCTCTACCTGTGACATCCTGCAGAACTACACAATGTCAGTCACAATAATCATACTTGGACCTAACGGAGTGTTTCCAGAGAAGCCCGAAGCACATTACAAAAAGGGTAAGTTCTATTGTAAACCTGCTTGGGACAATGAAATGTGTTTTACTAGTACTAAAAAGAAACTGAAAATATACGGAAAGCAAATACCAGTGCTTGTAACCACGAAAAATGGTGACTACTGGGGAGGGGCAGCAGGGGCGTTTCACTTCGCATTCACACCTCAACAATTTCTTACTCCAACACATTCACAGATACAGTGGAAAATTACTTCATTAACACATAACAACCTGTAGCTTTGTACTTTGCAAAATTTCTGCTACTTGCCTCTAACTTTCTCTCCTGTCATGCAGAAGGAAGAAGTAATCTTCCCTTCTAGGAGAGGCTCCAGACGATCTTTCCTTTGCTCTGCAGTCCCACACACGTGCAGCACTTCCACGTTTCCCATGTCTGTAAGAAATCAGCAGCCACATTTCCTTCTCGACACACAACTCTCGGCGTTGCAGTTCGCAATGGGGATGCTAACCCGGTGCGTGAAAACCTCAGGAGCACAGAAGCACTTCCCCATCTCCTCGGCTACTGGCACATAGTCCGGCTGGCTGAGACCACTGACACACCTGGGAGAAAAAGGTTCCACAGACCTTCTGCTTTGGACACTCCCTGCTGGGAGAAACATTAGCAATAAATAGTAAATAAATAGCAATAAATAGTAAATAAATAGCACTAAATAGTAAAAAAGGCAAATTAAATTCTGGCTTGCTGCCCACTGTCTTCCTTCCTGCTGAACACACCTTTCAATTTATCTGAAGCCTTTTTTCAGTAGTTGCTTTCAGTGCAGCTGGAGAACTATGATCTTATTGCAATTACAGAGACGGGGTGGGACAGCTCACATAACTGGAATGTGGGCCTTGATGGTTATGTTCTTTTTAGGAAAGACAGGCCGATGAGGCGAGGTGGGGGAGTTGCTCTGTACGTGAGAGAGCAACTGGAGTGTATTGAGATCCATCCAGGGGCAGATGAGAAGCAAGTAGAGAGTTTATGGGTAAGAATTAAGGGGCAAGCTAGCTTAGGTGATACTGTGGTGGGTGTCTACTATAGACCACCTGATCAGGAGGAGGAAGTTGATGAGGCCTTTTACAGGCAGATGACAGCAGCCTCTCAGTCCCAAGCCCTGGTTCTCATGGGGGATTTCAACTACCCAGATGTTTGCTGGAAGTCCCACACAGCCAGCCATCCTCAGTCCAGAAGGTTCCTCCAGTGCATCGATGATAACTTTTTGATGCAAATGGTGGATGAGCCAACCAGGAGAGGAGCGCTGCTGGACCTTGTGTTCACCAACAAGGAAGGTCTGGCTGAAGCAGTGAAGGTTGGGGGCAATCTTGGCTGCAGCAACCATGAGATAGTGGAGTTCAGGATCCTGTGCGGTAGGAACAGAATACCAAGCAGGATCGCAACTCTGGACTTCAGAAGGGCCAACTTTGGCCTCTTCAAGCAATTGCTGGGGGAAACCCCTTGGGACAGGGAGCTGAAAGGTAAAGGGGCCCAAGACAGTTGGTTGGCATTCAAAGACCACTTCTTCGAGGCTCAGGATCAGTGCATCCCATCAGGTAGGAAATCAAGAAAGAGATCCAGGAGACCTGCGTGGTTAACCGGGGATCTGCTGGGCAGACTCAGGTGGAAAGGGAGGGTGTATAAATTGTGGAAGGAAGGGCTGGCCACTTGGGTGGAGTACAGGGCAGCTGTCAGGGAGTGTAGGGAGGCAATCAGAAAAGCTAAGGCCTCCTAGGAGTTAAAACTTGCAAGGGAGGTCAAAGACAACAGAAAGGGCTTCTTCAAATACATTGCTGACAAAACTAACACTAGAGGCAATGTAGGCCCTCTGTTGAATGAGATGGGTGCCCTGGAGACAGAGGACAGAAAGAAGGCAGAGTTGCTGAATGCCGCCTTTGCCTCTGTCTACACTATTGGAGACTGTCCTCAGGAGCCTCAGTCCCCTGAGGCCCCAGAGGAAGTCATGACAAAGGAGGAGTCTGCCCTGATTGATGAGGAGTGGGTTAAGGATCAGTTTGAACACTTGAACATTCATAAATCCATGGGCCCTGATGGGATGCACCCATGGGTGCTGAGGGAGCTGGCGGGAGTCATTGCTAGGCCACTCTCCATCATCTTTGGTAAGTCATGGGTAACAGGTGAGGTGCCTGAAGACTGGAGGAAAGCGAATGTCACTCCAGTCTATAAGAAGGGCAGGAAGGATGACCCGGGTAACTACAGACCGGTCAGCCTCACCTCCATCCCTGGAAAGGTGATGGAACATCTTATCCTTGACGCTGTCTCTGGTCATATCAAGGATAAGAAGGTTATTAGGAGCAGTCAGCAGGGCTTGGCCAAGGGGAAGTCATGTTTGACCAACCTGATAGTCTTTTATGAAGACGTAACCAGGTGGATGGATGGTGGCCATGCAGTGGATGTGGTCTACCTGGACATCAGCAAGGCCTTTGACACCGTCTCCCACAGCATCCTCATAGGTAAACTGAGGAAGTGTGGTCTGGATGACTGAGCAGGGAGGTGGGTCGAGAACTGGTTGAAGGGAAGGAGCCAGAGAGTTGTGGTCACTGGGGCAGAGTCTGTCTGGAGGCCTGTGTCTAGTGGGGTCCCTCAGGGGTCAGTGCTTGGGCCGGTGCTGTTTAATATATTTATCAATGATCTGGATGAGGGATTAGAGAATGTTGTCAGCAAGTTTGCTGATGATACGAAATTGGGAGGAGTGGTTGACACACCAGAAGGCTATGCAGCCATTCAGAGAGACCTGGACAGGCTGGAGGGCTGGGCGGGGAGAAATCTTATGAAGTTCAACAAGGGCAAGTGTAGAGTTTTGCACTTGGGAAAAAATAAGCCCATGTGCCAATATAGGTTGGGGACTGCCCTGCTGGAGAGCAGCGCAGGGGAAAGGGACCTGAGGGTTCTAGTGGACAGCAGGATGGCCATGAGCCAGCAGTGTGCCCTCGTGGCCAAGAAGGCCAATGGCATCCTGGGGTGTATTAGAAGGGGAGTAGCCAGTAGGTCAAGAGAGGTCCTCCTGCCCCTCTACTCTGCCCTGGTGAGGCCGCATCTGGAATCTTGTGTCCAGTTCTGGGCCCCTCAGCTCAAGAGAGACAGGGAACTGCTGGAGAGAGTCCAGCGTAGAGCCACAAAGATGGTGAAGGGAGTGGAGCATCTCCCTTATGAGGAAAGGCTGAAGGAGCTGGATCTCTTTAGCTTGGAGAAGAGGAGGCTGAGGGGTGACCTCATTCATGTTTATAAATATGTCAAGGGGGGAATGTCAGGAGGATGGAGCCAGGCTCTTTTCAGCGACGTCCACTGACAAGACAAGGGGCAATGGGTGGAAGCTGGAACACAGGAGGTTCCATAAAAATATGAGGAAAAACTTTTTTACTGTGAGGGTGACCGAGCACTGGCACAGGCTGCCCAGGGAGGTTGTGGAATCTCCTTCTTTGGAGACATTCAAAACCCGCCTGGACGCGTTCCTGTGCGCTCTGCTGTAGGTGATCCAGCTCTGGCAGGGGGGTTGGACTAGATGATCTTTAAGGTCCCTTCCAACCTCTAACATTTTGTGATTCTGTGATAACGTTGGCACCTTTGGTAGTTGCTTAGTAAACCAGCAGAAATTGCAAAGATTAAATGTTAGCTTTATTAATTTTATTAGGTTTTTCCAGCACGTATCTTAAATATTGTAAGAAGTGACTTTGTCACCCGTAGTTCAGTTGCTTCAATTAAGAATTTGAAAACACTGCTTTTGAGAGAATCAAGCTTGATGCAGCCCTTTCACTCCAGGGATTCTTCTTGCTGTCGTCCTTCAGCACTGGATTCTCTTTCTGAGGTAGCCTGAAGCTTTACTGAGTTGGAAGAAACTGCTGTTACGACTAGAAGTCGTAGGCAGAGTGCTCTGACTGTATTTGTTGTCAAGGAAATACTGTCTTGTGTCCATTTTCTTGTCTACTGCTTGTGTTCCCAAGGTTAGAGAAACAGGGAATTAAAAGTCAATTCAAAGCCAACTCCCCTTTCCAAGGGCTGCACGGCAGAGGTGCAGGAGGCCTGAACTCTCCTCTCTAAAACTCGAGTTTTGGTCACAGTTCTGCCCTTTCGCCAGCCTGAGGTGCAGTTCTCTGCTGACTGGGTGTGTGTAAATCTTTCCCGTCCCTGTCAAACCAGCGGCCCTTTGGGTTGTGTGTGCATTCTTCCCAATACTTTGCTCCTTGTTTATGAAAATTAAACATTTTCCTTTTTTCTTCAGCTTGTAAATCTGGCAGCCAAAGACCTGTGTCTGCCTTTCTTTGAGTCCTGTCCTCTCAGAAGACGTAAAACATTGTAGTGTAGCTTCAGGCTTGAATTCTATGCCTTTAAAACTGTCTTTAAATGTTTCAGTGAGCAATACTCAACTTCTGCTTGAAGTGAATTCATTGATTCTGAAGGACTTTGTGAGTTTTATTTTCCTGATTTTTATTTATTTGCAGAGTTTTCTGCATCAGGAAGTGTGAGTGCACAAATTTAGAGCTCCTGTGACAGCAAAGTTACGGTGACTGTGTGAGATTGTTTATGAGAAGACAAAACTCCCATAAAACTTTGCTCTTAAAATAGACTTTTAATGGGTTATTTCTAGTGTGAGTAAAGCCAAATGATTTTGTTTTGATCAAATGCATAACACCTTCCTGTGCAGCGAGGTTTTGTGAAACTGGTGAACTTTGGTGTGCAACTTAGGGCATTGTAGATGTTGTTCTCTTACAGCTGACATCTCTTGTACAAGTCTAAAAAAAAAAAGTTAAAAACCAACCGAACAAACCAACCCTTTAATAAAAGGAAGATGCTTTCGATTTTTGCGAGAAGAGAAACTGTTTGCTTAGTGTAAGCTCTGCACTTCTGTTTGTTTTGCTGGATATTGTTGCCCAACACACAAAAGTGGAGTACGTACAAATGACCCAGGTGAAGGTACGATAAAATAGGATGTTTCTATGAGTCCTGAGCAGCTGAAGCAGGATGTGTTTAATGTGCTTTGTAGGTGATGTGTATTTTGAGGAGTAACATCCACTGGCCCAAAGAATCCTGAAGCCCAGTGATGGGGAGCAAACATCAAGATGCTTTTATTTCTCTTCCTCCTTCCTTCCATATGACTTTTTTTTCCCCCCCTGTCTCCTCCAGTTAGGGCTGTTTGGTGTTGTCCAAGTAAGTTTCAAAGTAAATTTTTGAAAGGAAATGGATATCTCCAAAATTCCAATAGTTTGGTTAATCGAGAGCTATCAGATCTTCTTTTCTTGGTGACTACGATGCTACATGGATCTTATTGTAGGGAAAAATATTAAAATGATTTCACAGAACATTAGTTGCCTCTCTGTCCCTGTGAGAAGATGAATCGTGTTTTACATGGCTGAAAGTTCTTGCTAATATTATTAGTAAATCAGCTCTATGCTTATAAAAAACAAAGTAACACCTGAAATTACTTTGTTTCATCTCATTTATTTTTAAATGGGGAGATAAATAGGCAACCAGCCTGAATTTGGCATAAGAAATGTTGTTTCCTGAGAACTTGTAGAATAAAAGTCTGGTAAATGCAACCTTGCAGTGATTTCCAGTGAGACAGTCATTGCTTGCCTTACAGTTTGCAGAAATTAACACAAAAGAGCAGGACAAGAAGTCTGACAACCGTATAAATAGATCCAAGGGACAATGGACCTTTGATGAGAGGTAGAAGAGTTTATCTGCAGCGTTCTTGTTAAGTTTCCTGAGTGAGAAACACCAGGCAGATGGAGGTGTCAAGTGTTAATACTAAATATCTCATCACTTTCCAGTGCCTGAAAGGAGGCCTGAATGGCTCGTAGAGCTCACGGAGCTGAAGGAATGGTTTTGCAAAAGCTTTTTTTTCTTTGTTTTTTTTGTTTTTTTTCCTTATGGTGCTAGTTGAAATGTTGAAATTAGTATTGACTGTTCCCTGTAAAGTTAATAAGAGGTAGCTGTGAGTTTAAAGGAGAGATGATGCCTGGGATCAGTGAGGAAGATGTGTTTGTGGCTAGCTACATGGGTATTTCGGGCTTGGTGTTTCTAAATGCAGCTGTAACAAGTGTAAATTCAAGGAGTAATTACTCTCTAGAGGAAAGTCATTGTTCCTCTAGCTTGAGGCAAGCAGTTCACTTTTATAATTTGCACAAACACGTTGAAGATTACTTCCTCTGGGAGTTAGTGTGGTAGATCACTGGAGTATGTTATGGATGTCTTCTGGAAAATAATTTATTAAAATATCTCGTATTTCTTGCTTTTCAATATTATGCTTGGGAAAAAAAAAGTGTCTCTAAAAGAAATGATAGGGGAAAAAAATAGGTTTGCTTTTGGTAACAGTATGTTCACTTTGGCGTATTTTTTTGCAGTAAGTTTTGATCTGTCACATGAATTTCTCCCGTAGTCGTAATGTTTTCTTTTTAACATCACTTACAGAAGGTTTGTAGAGCAAACTCTTGTCTAAGTGCCCACACAGGGTGCACATCTTGGAGATCTGAAACTCAAAGCTGGTGGCAAAGGGGATAATTCCCGTCTAAACTTCTTTTGCAGCGTGTGCGGAGACAAAACGGTTTCTTCTGGAAGGTTGCCTGGAAGTAGGTCTTGCATCCTGCGTAAAGTTGGACATTAAAACCTCCTCTTCATGTAACAGCAGCAAAATGATTTGTCACTGATTCAGTCACACCTTTCTTATCTCCACTGCTCGTGTTGAGCTGGAACAGCCAGTTCTTGATCTCTCTTTGTCTTTGGCAGGAAGAATCCCGTTCCCTGTCAGCAGCTCAGTCACCCTAACGATGATGACTGCCATGACCCGGGGATCGTAACTCAGGGTAAGGATGGCGACCGGCCTGACTGCCCCTATGGAGCGGCTCGTGACAGGTGAGAAACGCTGTCAGAACGGCTCCTCTTTTTTTACCGGTTAAGAATGTTCTTCCCTGGAGATGCAAAATGACAACAGAATAAGGAGTAATTCTCGATGTTAAATCTTGAGTGTAGCCTTCTGAAATGACCTTTAAAGCACCGAGGTCTGTGCGTAGTATTTGTTAGCGATTTCAGCTGGGGAACGGGAGACTTTGCCTTTTGGAACCTGTTCAGTGACCTTGGCATCAACAAATTGTACTTCTCAACATGGAAGCTGTTCTTCTTTTATATAAGCAATAATTTATTGTTACCTGTCTTTCTCCATGTGTGTGAGTTTTGATAAAGTGTTTGTTGAGATTTTATACAAAAGCTCTTATAATCAGTATTGGATTCGTTAGAAAGCGTGATTTAAGTAACAGCAATAAAATCCAGCTTGCGGCTGACTGGTGCAGGTTCTTTTAAGCGCTGTTGATTTTCTTCAAAAGATTTTGTTCCCTTTTGCTTCTCAGCGTCTAAGGTTTTACACTTTTGTTTAGCGGAGTTTAACGACTGCTCTGCATTTGACACGGTGGCCAACAGGATGTAGTTTGAGGCAGCAGCACTTGTGTGGGGGCACACTGAAACTAAGAGCTGCTCTTACAAAGATTGTGCCTGAGCAGAAACATTTTCTCCTCTCTCTCCTGGAGAGCGTGGGGATCCTAAACCGCGTGTTCTCTGTGAAATGTGACAAAATGAGGGCAGCTTTTAAGGAAAAGCCATGTTGTATTCGCCTAATGCAGAAGTGTTTCTCTTCTGAAAACCAACTCTGAGAAGAATTTCTTCCCTCAGGAGGAGAAATCTGGGCTTATACCGGTAATGAAATTGCCAACATACTTTTCAGATGTGCGATGGATGTTTTATCCAGAACCAGAACTCTCTCTGCTTCCAGATTGCACAACCTGTGCCGTATCAGTTGATCATTTCTTAACCTGTGTTTCTTTTATTTGGGGGTAGAGGAAAAGAGGCACACACGAATCAATGATAATTCTTTCAGTGAAGCCACAGATACAACCTGGAGGATTTGTGTGTTTTTTTTGTTGTCTTTATCTGTTGGCTACTGCTTGAAGGGAGAATAATTGAGCGAGCTAAAGGCTCTGCCGTGAGTTGGGATCAAATGGTCTGATGCTGACAGTAGTAGTAAAACACTGAAATAGGCAATATTTTTTGCTTCAGCACAGTGTATTTAATAGGAAGCTGTATTTCCATTTTTTATTCAGGTAGCTAGCACTTCTAATGCACATGTAGCAGCTCTAGAATTGTAAATGAACCTGAAGTGTATGAATTTGTCACAAGTTATTTGACATAAAAATAAGATTTTTCTGCTGAAGGCTGACTGCATTACTCTGTTCTTTGAAGAATAAGAAAGCATAAATAAGCAACTGCTTATACAAGGCAGTCTTCACAGCAAGGGCATTTTGTAAAATACACAAAAAACTTCCGCAGTTGCAGAAATTTATCTCAAGGTTTAAGCAATGCCATGTGGTATGTCATTCTTAAGAAGTAGACTTGGGTTGTTTCTTATTTTCAGCGGCAAAAATTGCGACAACTCAACTGGGTTTCTTCCAAAGTCAGAATTGTTTAAAAATTTTCTTCACAAAAGCGAACCGAGTTGAAACTATTTTGACGTGCAGCCCCGAGAAAAGCCTCTAATACACTGTGAGCACAACCTGGAGCTGCACCGAGGGAAAAGGTTTGGGCAGCAGTGGACAACTGTTTGGCGAGGTGATTAATGAGTGCGTTAATGACCTGGATCACAGCCTGAACCAAGGGAAACGTGCACTGCAGATCCAGGAGTGTGTTGACTTCACATTTTGTGTCATTGCTTGATTTTTTTTTTTTCAAATAGAAGACATAAGAACTCCTGAAGTGGACTTGCTGGACTGCAGGTGTACGGCCTCTCCCTGCGATCCTTAGTGACAAGCAGTTCTTTCTCATTCTGTAGTTTTCCCAAACTGTTTAATTTGTGCCTTATGTTGCAGAATATGGAAGCTGTGCCTGGGTGCCTCGGAGCCGTGGTGCACCGCGCATGTGTTGTACTTAATGCAGCAGAAGTTATGTTCTGGTTATGTTGTTGGCGAGTAAAATAGTTGGATCGCTTCTTATGCTGAGCAAGTGCATCGTATCATGCAGCTTTGTAAAGTATCTCATCTCTTGGTTTTGACCAGCCATCTTTTTTTTTTTTTTAAATGATGAAACGAGGAACTCTTATTTAACCTGTTTGTTTTTTTTTTTCTTCAACCCTACCTTCTCTCAGCTGAGACACTGCAGTAAGGCACTGGTCACAGAATTTTATTTTGAAAAGAAATGAAGATTATCCATAAAATACAAAGGAGTGCTGAGCTTGTTAAGTGTGGAACAAGGTGGCGAATCAAGCTTTTACTGTTCTCTTCTTTGCAGGAAGAATCCCCAGCACAAACTGGAATATAAGCACACTGCACCACCAGGTGAGCCAACTCATTCAGTACAGCTCAAAGCCTGTGGGTGGGAACCCCCAAAACCTGGTCATGGCTCCCAGAAATTTGGGCTGCAACGTTTTCAGCTACTGTAAGCGAATAACCCTGCGTTTGCAGCTGAGTCTGTCTTGCCCTGCACCCTTGCTCTTCCCAAGCACCGAGGCCTGTGACGAGGACGTTTGCTCGGCCACCGCAAACTGGCGCTCGCTTTGTCCAGTGTTTTCCAAGGGCTGGGCCAGCCGCAGTTGCCGTGCTTTGCGAGCTTTGTGTCTCAGGAATTCCCAGAAACGCTTTGTGGCAAGTGGCTGTGCCCGTGAGCTTAATGGGTTTAAAGCAAAGTACCCACGGTGCGGTGTATCTCTGGTTTCTGCGTCCTCCGTTCAGAGCTGGAGTATTACAGTGAAAATGGGAAATATGTTTGGGTGTTGCTGAAGTATTTCTCAATATTTTCAAATGCACACTGCAGGAAGTTATTCCCATTTTCTCCCATCCACATAGCACAGTGTGTACACATAAATATGTTTTAGCTGTATAGATCTGTATCTGAAGATTTCATACTTACTTTTTACTCGTATTTTTCTTTTGGTAGGAAATCCTCAGGTAACGTGCAATTTTAAAGCCTTGTGGTGCTCTGAAAGAAACATTGCAAGCACATCTCTCATTTTTTTAATGTTTTTTTCCTGTTTATTTTTGGAGCAGCGGTTTTCTTACTGAGAGAAGGAATTTTTGCATATATGTTCTCTTCACTGTTGGAGGGAATATAATTAAAACTGAATATGAGTTTCTATTCTAAAATTTTCTGGTCTCTTATATTCTAGTAGCTAGACTTGTTGAGAAACACAGGGGGATGTACTGCTTACATTGTGTCTGTTCTTCAAGAAATCCAAGAGATACTTTGGTTTTCTTTGTGCTTTTTCGTGATTATTGGAGATTTTTTCCACATGAAATCCCAGTGCCATTAACAATACTTAAGAGCAGAATAGTTACGTAATGATAATGTATTTTACTTTAAAGAATCAGGATTTTAACATTTTTAAGGAGAAATTACATTTATGGAAACAATGATGTAAAATATTTAAGTGCCTTGAAACATTCCAGTTTTCTATTTAAAAAACCACCCAGCAGTCTTGATAACAGTTGTCTGCGTATGGAATGGTTCGTAACTGTAAGAACAGTTCAACTGGGTAATCTTTTGGAAATAATTCAATCCAAAAAAAAAGGGTGTTTTGGGGCAGGAGAGTAGTTACTGTGCTTGTAAATACAGCACAATCATCACAGCATTTATTTTAATAGGTCAATATTTTATTGTAGTGAGTCCCCCTTCCCATGTCTGTGTATCACTGGAATTGTGGTCAGTTCACAACAAAGCTGAAGTCTCTAGAACTGTATTTTTGCACAATTAAACTTACACTGTGGGGAAGAATGTGTAACCGTGTCTCTGTGATTTCTAAATCCTTTGGAAGATCTTGCCTTGAGCGTGCTCACGATTTTCCTGAGCTTTCAAGAAGGTGGGTTATGAAGTTTTAGTACATTTCAGGACAGCTGACTGGAGCCCTGTGAATTGGGCACTTTTTTGGGCACAATACTGAAATTCTGCAGGGGGAGCATTCTTGGGTGCCTCTGGTTCCCCTGCGAACATCTGCCCAACCACGGCTGACAATAGTCATTGCCACACACTCAACTACAGAGCTTAAAGGAGTTTGTTCCTTGATGTTTCAAGGAATTAATGTTGATAGTGACACGGAAAACCCTGGCAGGGCTTGGCCAAATCCCTCTCATGGCAATGCAGAGTGGGGGGGAGGAGCTGCTCTCCCTGGGGCTGCTGGTCAAGGGTGAGGAGGACTTTGTGGAGGTGGCGCCCCCTACAGCACCTGTGCCATGTTTCTGCCCGAGCCGTGTGCTCACCTTGTCGTGAGCAGCCTCCTCGTGGGGCAGGAGCTGAGGGGGAACCGCCCCCGGCCTGCCTGGGCCTCGCCACGGCTGGGCCGAGCTGGGCCCGGCCTCAGCTCTCCCGGCACCCCGAGCCCTCCCGCTCCCGCCGGGCCGGGTCAGGACAGGCCGGGCCGGCGCCAGGTTGGGAGACGCTGCCCGCCCCGCGTAGCAACGGGCGCAAGGACGCTCGCCATTGGCTGAGCGCAGAGGTGCAAGAACGCTCGCCATTGGCTGCGCTCAGGAATGGAAGGACGCTCGCCACTGGCTGGGCGCAGAGGCGTCAAGGCCAGCGGCCAATGAGGTGGTGTTTTATGTAGGAGAGCGAAGTGGGGGTGGTTACCAGGGGAGGTGCTGCTGTGTTGGGGGCGGTCGCGTCGGCAGAGCTCCGGTGCTGGCGCTGAGGAGACCCCTCGGGGGAAGGTGCCGTCGCAGCGGCGAGGCAGGGCCTGGGCAGGCTTGGCCCGGCCCGTCCAGTGCCAGGAGCGGCGGCTGGAGGCTGTGCCCGGGTCCGGGCCGTGGCAGAGCGGAGGCGCCCGAGCGACAGGAGGGTCCGGAGCAGGTGTGTAGCGCGGGGCTGGGACTGGCCTGAGGCTCGGTGTTGGGTGGGGTTGGGCCGGGGCTGAGGCTCGGCGGGGCCGGGCCGTCGGGGGCCGGGACTGAGGCTCGGCGGGGCCGGGCCGTCGGGGGCCGGGGCTGAGGCTCGGCGGGGCCGGGCCGTCGGGGGCCGGGGCTGAGGCTCGGCGGGGCCGGGCCGTCGGGGGCCGGGGCTGAGGCTCGGCGGGGCCGGGCCGTCGGGGGCCGGGGCTGAGGCTCGGCGGGGCCGGCCTCGCCTTCCCTGCTGTGGCCAGCCCAGGCGGGCTGTGTCGCCAGGGTCGGTCCGGGGGCGGCCCCTGCCGTGGGCGCCGCTGTGCGTCCGCCCGGGCTGCTCTCGCCTCAGCCCGGGGCTCTGGGCGCCCCCTCGCCTCAGCGGCTGCGGTTGCACGCGCGGCTCGGGGCGGCTTCGCGCCGGAACGGTCGGCGCGAGGCGCGGGCTCACGTTGAGGGCAGCGGCCGCCGCGCGCGCTGCCTGTGGCGCTGCGGGCGGGCGCGAGCGGCCGGAGCGGCCCCGAGGGGCAGCGGGAGCAGGAGCGGGGTGAGGAGGGCGAGGGCGTTCCGGGGGAGGCCGGCCCGGGGAGCGGACCCCTGGTGCCGAGGTGTGGGTGAGGGGAGAAAGCCGTTCTCCGCCCGGGAGCCGGTGGTTGTGGGCAGGCTACCGGGAGGCGCGGAGCCCATGCCCGGCCGTGCCGTGAGGAGCCGGCGCTGCCACAGGCACCCCGTGTGCTCCAGGCTGGGGAACGTGGGTGCCAGGACTGGGTGTGTGAGGCCTCAGGTGCCGGCAGTTGGGAGGCCGAGGCCTGGAGTGGGAGGTCGGGGATCTCAGGTGCTCCCTGTTTCCACCTCCACAAGAGATGGTTACAGCATCCCCCTTGGCATGGGGAAGCTACCAGAGGGTTTTGGTGCTGAAACTAGGGGCATTTAAGAAGGTTCATAAATGCAAGCATATTCAAACTGTTGTTCAGACAGGTTTTTTGGTGTGGATTAGCTGAAGCCTGGCCCATGCACTGAGCTCCAGCTGAGTTTAGAGCAGAAACCAGGCAAGGGCTTTGTGCTCATGGAGCTCTAGTTTTGCTGTGCTGGACACGTAAAGGGCACGTAAATCCCCCCTGAGCCGAGCAGGAGCTGCCTGAGGAGGCTTAATTCTGGCATTGCTCAGCTTTGTGGTGCTTGACCACAGAGGTGGTGGGAAGTCGTCTTTTCTGTGATGTCAAAACATGCCTTTGTGCTGTGGATGCCTGTTGCTCTTCCGTCCCCGCTGCTCATGAGGAGGAGGTGACTCGCTTTCAGAGAGGCCCCCTGCCCTCTTGTGTGAAAGCCTTGTAGGATCTAGTCTGGCTTGCTCTTTGCTTTCCTGCTCTGGTGTTTGGCAGCCCAGAAGGGAATCTCTCTGCTTTGTTTTTTTTTTCTAGATTGGGCTGTAGTAATGTGGCTTGTCTCTTGCAATAGCTTGTCTCTTGCAATTGTGGGCCTTTTGCAGAGCAATCTTGTACCTAAGGCATCCTGAGAGCTGTCCTTGGGAAACATGCTTTCCCTTTGCTGTATGCGGCTCTCTGTGCTTGAAGCGTGGTCCTGTCCACAGTGTTAGCAGAGAGTCTCTTGCCTGCTTAGTCAAGGATGCCCTGTTCCTGGGCCAGCAGCCCTTGGTCCTCAAGAAATGCCCTGTGGTCATAGGAGCCGAAGCCCTGACTGTGCCACCAGCCCGATGGTGGTAAGCAGCAGGATGTGTTTGCTGCTGTTTGCACCTTTCTGAGAAGAATCCTGCCAAGGTCCCGGATTCTTCCCGCTGGACAGTGCTTTATGTCATTGGTGTCCCTGTGGGTGCCTGGGAGATAGGCCGGGGGTGGGAGGAAAGGAAGGCAGGAGGTGGCTGGGGTAGAAGCTCACTTCACACACGAATAATCAGTGGAGAAGGCTCTTTTCCAACCCTAATGATTCTGTGATTCCATGATTTCTGTAACGTAAACAAAAGGAAAAAAGCTTCAGCTGAGCAAGTTGTAAAATACAAACTGTCTTGTTAATGCCCCCTTGAGAGACACAAAAGCCTCAGCAAAGCTTTCCGAGCATACGCAGCAAATACACTGTCAAGTTCTATTCATCCTGAAGAGATGGAAAAGAGGAGTTAGTCTAAACCCTTTTGTCCATATGCAAAGCCACTGCTGTCTTAATGTTTTCTGGCTTCAGCATGGGGAGCTCAGCTGAGTCTTCTGAGTTGACACAGATGTGGAATTTGTGCTGCTTGTGTCTCTTGTGTAGCAGCAGGCAGCAAGGGGTGGGGTGAGACTGAGCCAGGAGCAGAGAAGTGGCTCCTAGGTGAAATGGGAACTATCCAGGTGTTCCTTTGGAGGGGCTGAGGGGAATGTTCTGGGAGCCACCTTGTATCCTGGGCACACGTGAACTGTGAGTTTCTTCAAAGGCAGAGAAGTGGTTTGTGCCCCTGTGCAGGTGTCACCTGTGAAGGATGAAAAGTCTCTGGGAAGCATTAAGAGGGGTTGGCCACAGAGCTGACTAATCCCTGTGTGGTAAGTGTCAGAGGTCTGGGGAGAGGTGTGGTGTTTGTGTCCCCATCGGGTCTAGTCTGGCTAAACACAGGCAGCCCTTCTGGGCATGGGCAGTGTGGTTCTCTAGCACAAGAAGACCAGTGAGAAATAAGGACTTTTTCCAGAACCCTTAGGGAAGGATGAGTTTGAATTCCAGAACTTTGACCCAGCTTGCTGGGAATTACTCTCCCTACAAGATGGACAGGAATGTTGGGCAGTTGTTGGCTGTGAGTTTCTAAATGAGAATAAAACCATCTGTTTCTCTGCTGTTTCTAGGACTATCCACAACACTTTTGAAGCATGTGACTGTCACTGCCTGGCCCTGGAGGAAGGCTTCAACATGTAGCGAGTGGCTTTTTAGGGTTCCTCCACTGCCTGGCTTTATGGGGTGGATCAGCACCTTGGCTGTTTGGAGAGCTTCACTGTCCGTCTCTTCAGCAGTGCTTCATCATGAAGCTTTTGTTAGACTCAGTCAACACACAACCCTGGTGGAGTGTGTCGCTGTGTGGCCCCCAGAAGAGCCCTTCCCTGCCCGTTTTTTTTTGGACGCTTCATTGGTTGGTGTTTCTCAAGTGATCCTCTTTTCTGGAGTGCTTCCCTGCCTAGAATGGTTTGGAGCCCCCATCATCACATCACCCCAGGGGAGCCCTTCATTGTTGCATCACCCTGGAGAGGAGGCCTTGATTGGCCAGAGCCAGAGGAGCCCTTCATCACTCTGCTGTCGGGGAGCCCTTCAGCAGGCCGCCCCAAAGGAGCCGTTTATAGTGCTGCGCTAGAGGAGCTCATGGTCATGCTGCCCCATCATGGTGCCTGGGTGCTCTGGGTGCCCTTGACCATGCCACGTGAAGGAGTGCTATGTAGGGTATGGTGTGATACTGTGTTTAGGGTCACTAGACCCTAGGGAAGGATATGGTAGATGTCGTATGTATTGCTTTGTACGTATGGTCTGTATTCTATTTTGTGTATGATAAGGTATATAATTTGTGGGTTTGTATGCCTTACACAGTGTGTATCCTATGTATTGTATGTGTAGTATTGTTTTAATGTATGTTGTGGGGTATGGTCCTTGTTTTGTGGTGTTGTACGGATGAGCTTTCCTGGGACGTCTGCATCGTGCCGCTCCGGAGGGAGGCCTTCATCGTCACGCCACCCTGGAAGAGCCCATCGTCATTGCGCCGCCGTGGAGGATGTCTTCCTGGTGCCACCTGGTTGCTCCTGGAGCCCTTCAGCGCGCCACCCCAGAGCAGCCCTTCACCTTGTCCACGTTGCATTTTCTGTATGGTACGGTGTCTGTGGCGTGGAATTGTTCATTGCATTGTTTGTCTGGTACGGTGGTTTGTACAGTGGGAATGGTGTGGCACTGGGTACAGTATTCCCTTTTGTGCATTCCTTTACCTTGTGTGTTGCATTCTGCATAGAGTTTACTGTATGTATGTGAAGGGTGGTGTTTTGCCTGAAAGCTGTATTTTTTTCTGTATTGCATGTGTGTACGCTCTTGTACCGTACTTGGGGGATTGTATTTAGAGCATGGCATTGAGCTTGCAGTGTTCAGGGAGCAATGTGGTAGGTATGGTATGTATTGTACGGTGTTGTAGGGTATTGGTGGTTTTGTTTGGCATGTGTGGTGTAGTGTAGCATGTGCTGTGTGGTATTGATTGTAACTGTGGTATGTTTTTAGTGTATGGTACATGTTAAATGGCACGGTATAAAACGACATCATATTTGGTATTACGTGTTGTATTTTCTGCTGTGTTATTAGTAGTTTTCTGTTGAACTGTACGTATTGTCTACAGTGTTTTTGAGACTGCATTTTATGTTTGTCATCTATTACATGTCTTAGTATTTATGTTTTTATATACCGTGTTCTGTTGTATATCCCGTTGTACGTATTAGGCATTGCAGTTTGTATATGGGATTTTGTTTTGTGAACTGTTTTGTATTGTATATTCTGTGTTTTATGTTGCATTGCGTGTGTGGTCTGGACTGTATGGCCCACGTTCTACAGTGCGCACTGTATTGTGTACTGTTAGGTGTGGTGTGTATTGTACTATGTTGAATTTTGAACTGTATAGCTTGTATATGATAGAGCAAGTGCTGATGTTGCTGCTGCGGTGGAGCCCTTCGTCGGGCCCTGGGCCAGCCCTTCATCCTCTTCTTTGCTGCACCATGCAGAACCCCTTGTCTTCGTCGTCTTCGTCGCAGTGGAACCCTTCGTCCTTATCGTAGATGCCCCGTGGAGCAGCCCTTGGTCTTGTTCTTTTCACCGTGCCACAGAGGGTCCCTCGGTTGTCTGCTTCGCCAGGGAGCAGCCCTTCGTCTTCTTCGCCACGCCGCGGAGGAGTCGTCGTTTTTGACCCAGACTATTTAGGGTATGGTGTGATGCTATGTTAGGGCCTAATGCTTAGGGAATAATATGGTAGATATGGTATATATTGCATGGCATCCACTGTGTGTTATCGTACTTCACGTTCTATGTATGGTATTTTCTGTTGTATGTTACTGCATTTTCTCTTGTGTGGTATGGTATTTATTGTTCTGTATCGTACTTGATGTATTGAATTGTATGTGTCCAACTGTATGGACTGTATTTTGCTAGTTATGTGTTGTGTCCCCATTTTAGGTATTGTGTTTTCTGTTGTATTTTCTGGTTTATTGTTTATTAGTGAACGTTTGGGCTCAGAAACACTGATTTAGGGATCTTTTAGGCCCAGAAACACAAAATTAGCGAACTTTTGGGCTCAGAAAAACCAAATTAGAGAACTTTTGGGCTCAGAAACACCAAATTAGGGAACTTTTGGGCTCAGAAGCACCAAAATTAGGGTACTTTTGATCTCAAAAACACCAATTTAGGGACATTTCAGTCTCAGAAAACCAGTTTAGGGAACTTTTGGGCTTAGGAACACCAATTTAGTGAACGTTTGGGATCAGAAACGCCGATTTAGGGATCTTTTATGCCCATAAAAACTCAATTAGGGAACTTTTAGGCCCAGAAACACCAAATCAGCGAACTTTTGGTCTCACAAACACCAATTTTGAGAACTTTTGGGCTCAGAAACACCAAATTAGATAAATTTTGGGCTCAGAAGTAGCGATTTAGGGAACTTTGGCCTCAGAAACACCAATTTAGGGACCTTATAGGTCCAGAAAAATTAAATTAGGGAACTTTTAGACCCGGAAACACCAAATTAGGGAACTTTAGGGCTCAGAAACAGTGATTTAGTGGACGTTTGGTCTCAGAAACACCAAATTAGGGAACTTTCCGGCTCAGAATCACCAACTTAGGGAACTTTTGGGCTCAGAAGCACCAATTTAGGGAACTTTTAGGCCCAGAAAAACTAAATGAGGGAACTTTTAGGCTCAGAAACACCAAATTAGGGAACTTTGGGGCCCAGAAGCAATGATTTAGGGTACTTTTGGCCTCAAAAGTACCAATTTAGGGATCTTCTAGGCCCTGTAACACCAATTTTGAGAACTTTTGTGCTCAGAAACACCAAATTAGATAAATTTTGGGCTCAGAAGCACCGATTTAGGGAACTTTGGCCTCAGAAACACCAATTTAGGGATTTTTTAGGCCCAGAGAAACTACATTAGGGAAATTTTAGGCCCAGAAACACCAAATTGGGCAACTTTGGGGCTCAGAAACACCAATTTAGGGAACTTTCATGGTCAGAAACACCGATTTAGGGAACTTTCAGGGTCAGAAACACAAACTTAGGGAACGTTTGGGCCCAGAAACACCAATTTAGGGACATTTCAGTCTCAGAAAAACCAGTTTAGGGAACTTTTGGGCTCAGGAGCACCAATTTAGGGAACTCTTTGGCTCAGAAACAGTGATTTAGGGAACTTTTGGGCTCAGAAACACCGATTTAGGGAACTTTTATGCCCATAAAAACTAAATTAGGGAACTTTTATGCCCAGAAACACCAAATTAGCAAACTTTTGGGCTTAGAAACACCAATTTCGAGAACTTTTGGGCTCAGAAACAACAAAGTAGATAAATTTTGGGGTCAGAAGCAGCAATTTAGGGAACTTTGGCCTCAGAAACACCAATTTAGGGATATTTTAGGTCCAGAGAAATTAAATTAGGGAACTTTTAGACCCAGAAACACCAAATTAAGGAACTTTGGTGCTCAGAAACAGTGATTTAGTGAACGTTTGTGCTCAGAAACACTGATTTAGGGATCTTTTAGGCCCAGAAACACAAACTTAGGGAACATTGGAACTCAGAAGCAGCAAATTAGGCAACTCTGGGGCTCAGAAGCAGCGAATTAGGAAACTTTGGGGCTCAGAAACAGCAATTTAGGGAACTTTCATGGTCAGAAACACCAAATTAGGGAACTTTGGGGCCCAGAAGCAATGATTTAGGGAACATTTGAGCTCAAAAGGACCAATTTAGGGATCTTCTAGGCCCTGAAACACCAATTTAGGGAACTGTGGGGATCAGGAATAGTGATTTCGAGAACTTTTAGGCCCAGGAACACCTAATTAGGGAACTGTGCGACTCAGAAACAGCGATTTAGGGAACTTTAGAGCTCAGAGGCAGCGATTTAGGGAACTTTGACCTCAGAAACACCAATTTAGGGAAATTTAAGGCCCAGAGAAACTAAATTAGGGAACTTTTATTCCCAGAAACACCAAATTAGTGGACTTTGGGACTCAGAAACAGTGATTTAGAGAATGTTTGGGCTCAGAAAAACCGATTTAGGCAACTTTGGGGCTCAGAAACACCAAATTAGCGAACTTTGGGGCTCAGAAACACCAAATTAGAGAACTTTTGGGCTCAGAAACACCAATTTAGGGAACTTTTGGGCTCAGAAAAACCATTTTAGGGAACTCTTGGGCTCAGAAACACCAATTTAGGGAACTTTTAGCCCAGAAAAACTAAATGAGGGAACTTTTAGGGCAAGAAACACCAATTTAGGGAACTTTGGGGCCCAGAGACATGAATTTAGGGAAAGTTTAGTCTCAGAAACAGCGATGTAGAGAACTTTGGGGCTCAGAAACACTAATTTAGGGAACTTTGGGACCCAGAAGTACTGATTTAGGAAACTTTCTGTCTCAGAAACACCAATTTAGGGAACGTTTGGGCTCAGAATCACCAAATTAGGGAACTTTTGGGCCCAGAAACACCAATTTAGGGAACTTTGGTGCTCAGGAACACCAACTTAGGCAACTTTGGGCCTCGAAAAAAACAATTTAGGGAACTCTTGGGCTGAGAAATGCCGATTTAGTGATCTTTTATGCCCAGAAAAACTAAATTAGGGAGATTTTAGGCCCAGAAACACCAAATTAGGGAACTTTGGGGCTCAGGAATAGTGATTTAGAAAACTTTTAGGCCCAGGAACACCTACTTAGTGAACTTTGGGTCTCAGAATCAGCGATTTAGGGAACTTTCAGTCTCAGAAACACCAATTTAGGGATCTTTTATGCCCAGAGGAACTATATTAGGGAACTTTTAGGCCCAGAAACACCAAATTAGGGAACTTTGGTGCTCGGAAACAGAGATTTAGTGAACGTTTGGGCTCAGAAACACCGATTTAGAGAACTTTTATGCCCAGAAACACCAACTTAGGGAACATTGGTACTCAGAAGTAGTGAATTAGGAAACTTTGGCGCTCAGGAATAGCGAATTAGGGAACTTTGGGTCTTAGAAACACTAATTTAGGGAACTTTCAGGTTCAGAAACAACAAATTAGGGAATTTTGGGGCCTAGAAACACCAATTTACTGAACTTTTGACCTCAGAAACAGTGATTTACGGAACTTCTGGGTTAAGAAACGCCGATTTAGGGATCTTTTAGGCCCAGAAAAACTAAATTAGCGAAATTTTAAGTACAAAACCACCAAACTAGGGAACTCTGGGGCTCAGGAATAGTGATTTAGAGAACATTTAGGCCCACGAATTATGGAACTTTGGGACTCAGAAGCAGTGATTTAGGGAACATTTGGGATCAGAAGCAGCGATTTAGGGAACTTTGGGGCTCAGAAACACCAAATTAGCGAACTTTTGGGCTCTGAAGCACCAATTTCGGAATATTTTAGGCCATGAAACACCAATTTACTGAACTCTTATGCCCAGAAAAACTAAATTAGTGAACTTTTAGGCCCCAAAACTCCAAATTAGGGAACTTTGGGTCTCAGAAACAGTGATTTAGTGAACGTTTGGACTCAGAAACATCTATTTAGGGATCTTTTATGCCCAGAAATACCAAATGAGGGAACTTTGGGGCTCAGAAACAACAATTTAGAGAACTTTGGGGTTCAGAAGCACCAAATTAGGTAACTTTTGGGCTTAGAAGCACCAAATTAGGGGACATTTGGTGTCAGAAGCACCAATTTAGGGAACTTTTAGGCCCAGAAAAACTAAATGAGGGAAATTTTAGGCGCAGCAACACAAAATTAGGGAAATCTGGTGCACAGAAACAGAGATTTAGAGAACATTTGGGCTCAGAAACACCGATTTAGGGAACTTTTAGGCCGAGTAAAACTAAATTAGGGAAGTTTTAGGCGCAGAAACACCAATTTAGGGAAATCTGGTGCTCACAAACAGAGATTTAGAGAACGTTTGGGCTCAGAAACACCGATTTAGGGATCTTTTAGGCCCAGAAACAAAAACTTAGGGAACATTGGGACTCAGAAGCAGCGAATTAGGCAACTTTGGTGTCCAGAAGCAACGATTTAGGGTACTTTTGGCCTCAAAAGCACCAATTTAGGGATCTTTTAGGCCCAGAAAACCTAAAGTAGGGAAGTTTTAGGACATGAAATTGGATACTAGGGAAATTTGGGGCTCAGAAACTGATTTAGAGATATTTCTGCTTCAGAAACAACAAGTTAGGGAACTTTGGGCCCCAGAAGCATGAATTTAGGGAACGTTTAGGCTCAGAAACACCGATTTAGGGATCTTTTACGACCAGAAACACCAATTTAGGGAACATTGGGACTCAGAAGCAGCGAATTAGGCAAGTTTGGGGATCAGAAGCAGCGAATTAGGGAACTTTGGGGCTCAGAAACAACAAATTAGGGATATTTTGGGCCCAGAAACACCAGTTTAGGGAACTTTGGGGCCCAGAAGTACCAATTTAGGGAATTTTCAGTCTCAGAAACACCAATTTAGGGAGTTTTGGGGCTCAGGAACACAAAATTAGGGAACTTTGGGGCTCAGAAACAATGATGTAGGGTACTTTTGGGCTCAAAAGCACCGATTTATGGACCTTTTAGGCCCAGAAAACCTAAGATAGGGAACTTTTTGGCTCAGAAACACCAATTTAGTTATCTTTTAGACCCAGAGAAATTAAATTATTGAAATTTTAGGCTGAGAAACAGCGAATTAGGGAATTTGGGACTCAGAAGCAGTGATTTAGTGAAAGTTTGGGCTCAGAAACACCGATTTAGGGAACTTTGGGGCTCAGAAACACCGATTTACGGAACTTTGGGGCTCAGAATCACCAAATTAGCGAAATTTTGGGCTCAGAAACACCAATTTAGAGAACTTTGGGACCCAGAAGTACCCATTCAGGGAACTTTGATTCTCAGGAACACCAATTTAGGGAACTCTTGGGGGCTGAAACACCAATTTAGGGATCTTTTGTGCTCGGAAAAACCATTTTAGGGAACTCTTGGGCTCAAAAATGCCGATTTAGGGATCGTTTACGCCCAGAAAAACTAAATTAGGGAACTTTTAGGCCCAGAAACACCATATTAGGGAGCTGTGGGGCTCAGGAATAGTGATTTAGAGAAATTTAAGGCCCAGAAACACCTAATTAGGAAACTTTGAGACTCAGAAGCTGCGATTTAGGGAACTTGCGGGCTCAGAAGCAGCGATTTAGGGAACTCTGGGGCTCAGAAACACCAATTTAGGGAACTTTGGGGCAAAAAAGTACTGATTTAGGGAACTTTCAGTCTCAGAAACACCAATTTAGGGAACTGTAGGGCTCAGAAACACCAATTTAGGGAACTTTTGGGCTCGGAAAAACCAATTTAGGGAACTCTTGCTCTCAGAAACACTGATTTAGGGAACTTTTGGGCTCAGAAACGCCGATTTAGGGATGTTTTATGCCCAGAAAAACTAAATTAGTGAACTTTTAGGCCCAAAACCTCCAAATTAGGGAACTTTGGGGCACCGAAACAGTGATTTAGTGAACGTTTGGACTCAGAAACACCGATTTAGGGATCTTTTAGGCCCAGAAATACCAAATTAGGGAACTTTTGGGCTCAGAAACACCAATTTAGGGATCTTTTAGACCCAGAGATATCAAATTATTGAACTTTGAGGCCCAGAAACATCAATTTAGGAAACTTTGGGGCTCAGAAACAGTGATTTAGTGAACGTTTGGGCTCAGAAACACCGATTTAGGGAACTTTGGGGCTCAGAAACACCGATTTACGGAACTTTGGGGCTCAAAAACACCAATTTACGGAACTCTTGGGCTCAGAAACACCAATTTAGGGAACTTTTGGGATAAGGAACACCAATTTAGGGAACTCTTGGGCTCAGAAACAGTGATTTAGGGAACTTTGGGTCTCAGAAAGGCCGATTTAGAGATCTTTTATGCCCAGAAAAACTAAATGAGGGAATTTTTAGGCCCAGAAACACCAAATTAGGGAAGTGTGGGTCTCGGGAATAGTGATTTAGAGAACTTTTAGGGCCAGGAACACCTAATTAGGGAACTTTGGGACTCAGAAACAGCGATTTAGGGAACCTTTGTGCTCAGAAGCACCGATTTAGGGAACTTTCAGTCTCAGAAACACCAAATTAGGGAAGTTTTGGGCTCAGAAACAGTTATTTAGTGAATGTTTGGACTCAGATACACCGATTTGGGGATATTTACGCCAAGAAACACCAAATTAGGGGACTTTCGGGCTCGGGCATAGTGATTTAGAGAATTTTAGACCCAGGAACTCCTAATTAGGGAACTTTGGGACTCCAATACTGTCATTTAGTGAACGTTTGGGCTCAGAAACACCGATTTAGGGATCTTTTAGGCCCGGCAACACCAACTTAGGGAACATTGGGACTGAGAAGCCGCGAATTATGCAACTTTGGGTCTCAGAAGCAGGGAATTAGGGAATTTGGGACTCAGAAACACCAACTTAGGGAACTTTCAGGCCAAGAAACACCAAATTAGGGAACTTTGGGGCCCTGAAGCAATGATTTAGGGTACTTCTGGGCTCAAAAGCACCAATTTAGGGAACTTTTAGGCCCAGAAAACAAAATTAGGGAACTTTTAGGCCCTGAAATACCATACTAGGGAAATTTGGGGCTCAGAAACTGATTTTGAGATCTTTTGGTTTTAGGGAACACGAATTTAGGGAACTTTGGGGCTCAGGAATAGTGAATTAGAGAACTTCTATGCCAAGGAACACATAATTACGGGCCTTTTGGCCTCAGAAACACCAATTTAGGGAACTCTTGGGCTCAGAAACACCAATTTAGGGATCTTTTAGGCCCTGAAACACAAAATAAGAGAACTTTTAATGCCAGGCACACCTAATTAGGGAACTTTGGGACTCAGAAGCAGCGATTTAGGGATATTTTGGCCTCCGAAGCAGCGATCTAGGGAACTTTGGCCTCAGAAACACCAATTTAGTGATCTTTTTGGCCCTGAAACACCAAATTAGGGAAATTTTAGGCCCAGAAACACCAAATTAGGGAACTTTTGGGCTCAGGAACAGTGATTTAGAGAACTTTTAGGCCCAGGACCACCTAATTACGGAACTTTTGGGCTCAGAAGCAGCAATTTAGTGAACGTTTGGGCTCAGAAACACCAATTTAGGGAACTCTTATGCCCTGAAACACCAAATTAGGGAACTTTTAGGCCCAGGAACACCTAATTCGGGAACTTTGGGACTCAGAAATAGTGATTTAGGTAACTTTGGGGCTCAGAAACACGAATTTAGGGAACTTTCAGTCTCAGAAACACCAAATTAGGGAACTTTTGTGCTCAGGAAAACCAATTTAGGCAACTCTTGGTCTCAGAAACAGTGATTTAGGGATCTTTTATGCACAGAAATACTAAATAAGGGAACTTTTAGGCCCAGAAACACCATATTAGGGATCTTTTGGGCTCATAAACACTGATTTAGGGAACTTTTGGTTTCAGAAACACCAATTTAGTGATCTTTTAGACCCTGAAACACCAAATTAGGGAAACTTCAGGACAAGAAACACTAAATTAGGGAACTTTGGGGCTCAGAAACAGTGATTTAGAGAAATTTGGGGCTCAGAAACACCAATTTAGGGAACTTCAGGGCCCAGAAACACTGATTTAGTGAGCTTTCAGTATCAGAAACACCAATTTAGGGAACTCTTGGGGTCAGAAACACCAATTTAGGAATCTTTAAGGTCCTGAAAAACCAAATTAGGGAAATTTTAGCCCCAGAAACACCAAATTAGGGAATTTTCGGGCTCAGGAATAGTGATTTAGAGAACTTTTAGGCCCAGGAACACCTGATTAGGGAACATTGGGAATCAGAAGCAGCGAATTAGGGAACTTTGGTCTCAGAAACACCAATTTAGTGATCTTTTAGGACCTGAAACACCAAATTAGGGAACTTTTAGGCCCAGAAACACCAAATTAGGGAACTTTGGGGCTCAGAAGCAGCGATTTAGGGAACTTTGGCCTCAGAAACACCAATTTAGGGATCTTTTAGGCCCAGAAACACGAAATGAGCGAACTTTTAGGCCCAGAAACACCAAAGTAGGGATCTTTGGTCCTCAGAAACAGTGATGTAGTGAATTTTTGCACTCAGAAACACCGATTTAGGGATCCTTTAGGACCAGAAACACCAAATTAGGGAACTTTGGGGCTCAGGAATAGTGATTTAGAGAACTTTTAGGCCCAGTAACACCTGATTAGAGAACTTTTGGGCTCAGAAGCAGCGATTTAGTGAACGTTTGGGCTCAGAAACACCAATTTAGGGAACTTTGGTGCCCAGAAGTACCGATTTAGGGAACTATCAGTCTCAGAAACACTAATTAAGAGAACTTTTGGGTTCGGAAACCTCAATTTAGGGAACTCTTGGGCTCATAAACAGTGATTTAGGGAACTTTTATGCCCAGGAACACCGATTTAGGGAACTTTTTGGGTCAGAATAACCAAATTAGAGAAATTTGGGCTCAGAAACTCCAATTTAGAGAATGTTTGGACTCAGAAACACCAAATTAGAGAACTTTTGTGCTCGGAAGCACCGAATTAGAAAATTTATGGGCTAAGAAGCACCAATTTAGGGAAATTTTAGGCCCAGAAAAACAAAATGTGGGAACATTTAGGCCCAGAAACACCAAATTAGGGAAATCTGCTGCTCAGAAACAGAGATTTAGAGAACGTTTGGCTCAGAAACACCGTTTTATGGATCTTTTAATCCCAGAAACACCAAATTAGGGAAATTTTGGGCTCAGAAACAGTGATTTAGTGAATGTTTGGACTCAGAAACTCCGATTTAGGGATTTTTTAGGACCAGAAACACCAAATTAGGGAACTTTGGGGCTCAGGAATAGTGATTTAGAGAGCTTTTAGGCCCAGGAACACCTAGTTAGGGAACTTTTG
Source organism: Trogon surrucura (assembly GCA_020746105.1). Taxonomy (NCBI): domain Eukaryota; kingdom Metazoa; phylum Chordata; class Aves; order Trogoniformes; family Trogonidae; genus Trogon; species Trogon surrucura. Next base: position 126,885 of record JAJGST010000074.1, read on the forward strand.
GGCTCAGAAGTACCCATTTAGGGAACTTTGGGTCTCAGAAGCAGGGAATTAGGGAATTTGGGACTCAGAAACACCAATTCAGGGATCTTTTAGGCCCAGAGAAATTAAATTAGGGAACTTTTAGGCCCAGAAACACCAAATTAGGGAAATTTGGGGCTCAGAAACAGTCATTTAGTGAGCGTTTGGGCTCAGAAACACTGATTTAAGGATCTTTTAGGCCCAGAAACACCAAATTAGGGAACTTTGGGTCTCAGAAACACTGATTTAGGGAGCTTTTGGGCTCAGAAACACCGATTTAGGGATCTCTTAGGGCCAGAATCACAAACATAGGGAACATTGGGACTCAGAATCAGCGAATTAGGCAACTTCGGGTCTCAGAAGCAGCGAATTAGGGAACTTTGTGGCTCAGAAACACCAATTTAGGAAACTTTCAGGCTCAGAAACACAAAATAAGGGATCTTTGGGGCCCAGAAGCAGTGATTTAGGGTACTTTTGGGCTCAAAAGCACCAATTTAGGGATCTTTTAGGCTCAGAAAACAAAATCAGGGAACTTTTAGGCCCTGAAATACGATACTAGGGATATTTGGGGCTCAGAAACAGATTTAGTGAACTTTTGGCTTCAGAAACACAAATTTAGGGAACTTTGGGGCCCAGAAACATGAATTTAGGGAAAGTTTAGTCTCAGAAACAGCAATTTAGGGAACTTTGGGGCCCAGAAGTACCGATTTAGGGAACTTTCACTCTCAGAAACAACAATTTAGGAAACTGTTGGGCTCAGAAGCAGCGATTTAAGGAACTTTAGCCTCAGAAACACCAAATTAGGGATCTTTTAGACCCAGAGAAATTAAATTAGGGAACTTTATGCACAGAAACACCAAATTAGGGAACATTGGGTCTCAGAAACACTGATTTAGTGAACGTTTGGGCTCAGAAACACCGATTTAGGGAACTTTGGGGCTCAGAAACATCGATTTACGGAACTTTGGGGCTCAGAAACACCAAATTAGCGAACGTTTGGACTCAGAAAAACCGATTTAGGGAACTTTGGGGCTCAGAAACATCGATTTAGGTATCTTTTAGGGCCAGAAACACCAACTTAGGGAACATTGAGACTCAGAAGCAGCGAATTAGGCAACTTTGGGGCTCAGAAGCAGCGATTTAGGCAACTTTGCGGCTCAGAAACACCAAATTAGGGAACTTTGGGGCTCAGAAACACCAAATTAGGGAACTTTGGGGCCCAGAAGTACCGATTTAGGGAACTTTCAGTCCCAGAAACACCAATTTAGGGAAATTTTGGGCTCGGAAACACCAATTTAGGGAACTCTGGGGCTAAGAAACAGTGATTTAGGGAACTTGTGGGCTCAGAAACGCCGATTTAGAGATCTTTCATGCTCAGAAAAACTCAATTAGTGAACTTTTATGCCCAAAAACTCCAAATTAGGGAACTTTGGGGCACCGAAACAGTGATTTAGTGAACGTTTGGACTCATAAACTACAAATTAGCGATCTTTTAGACCCAGAGAAATTAAATTATTGAACTTTTAGGCCCAGAAACACCAAATTAGGGAACTTTTGGGCTATGAAACAGTGATTTACAGAACTTTGGTGGTCAGAAGCAGCAATTTAGCGAACGTTTGGGCTCAGAAACACCGATTTAGGGAACTTTGGGGCTCAGAAACATCGATTTACGGAACTTTCGGGCTCAGAAACACCAAATTAGCGAACGTTTGGGCTCAGAAACACCGATTTAGGGAACTTTGGGGCTCAGAAATATCGATTTAGGTATCTTTTAGGGCCAGAAACACCAACTTAGGGAACATTGTGACTCAGAAGCAGCGAATTAGGCAACTTTGGGTCTCAGAAGCAGCGATTTAGGGACGTTTGGGGCTCAGAAACACCAAATTAGGGAACTTTGGGGCCCAGAAACACCAAATTAGGGAACTTTGGGGCCCAGAAGTACCGATTTAGGGAAATTTCAGTCCCAGAAACACCAATTTAGGGAAATTTTGGGCTCGGAAACACCAATTTAGGGAACTCTTGGGCTAAGAAACAGTGATTTAGGGAACTTGTGGGCTCAGAAACGCCGATTTAGAGATCTTTCAAGCCCAGAAAAACTCAATTAGTGAACTTTTATGCCCAAAAACTCCAAATTAGGGAACTTTGGGGCACCGAAACAGTGATTTAGTGAACGTTTGGACTCATAAACTCCAATTTAGGGATCTTTTAGACCCAGAGAAATTAAATTATTGAACTTTTAGGCCCAGAAACACCAAATTAGGGAACTTTTGGGCTACGAAACAGTGATTTACAGAACTTTGGTGCTCAGAAACACCAAATTAGCGAACGTTTGGGCTCAGAAACACCGATTTAGGGAACTTTGGGGCTCAGAAACATCGATTTACGGAACTTTGGGGCTCAGAAACACCAAATTAGCGAACGTTTGGGCTCAGAAACACCGATTTAGGGAACTTTGGGGCTCAGAAACATCGATTTACGGAACTTTGGGGCTCGGAAACAACAAATTAGCGAACTTTTGGGCTCAGAAACACCAATTTAGAGAACTTTGGAGCCCAAAAGTACCGCTTTAGGGAACTTTCAGTCTCAGAAACACCAATTTAGTGAACTCTTGGGCTCTGAAACACCAATTTAGGGAATTTTTGGGCTCTGAAACACCAATTTAGGGATCTTTTAGGCCCAGAAATCTAAATGAGGGAACCTTTAGGCCAAGAAACACCAATTTAGGGAACTTTGGGGCTCAGAAACATGAATTTAGGGAACGTTTAGTCTCAGAAACACCGATTTAGGGATCTTTTACGACCAGAAACACCAATTTAGGGAACATTGGGACTCAGAAGCAGCGATTTAGGCAACTTTGGGGATCAGAAGCAGCGAATTAGGGAACTTTGGGGCTCAGAAACACCAAATTAGGGATATTTGGGCCCAGAAACACCAGTTTAGGGAACTTTGGGGCCCAGAAGTACCAATTTAGGGAATTTTCAGTCTCAGAAACACCAATTTAGGGAGTTTTGGGGCTCAGGAACACAAAATTAGGGAACTTTGGGGCTCAGAAACAATGATGTAGGGTACTTTTTTGGCTCAAAATCACCAATTCATGGATCTTTTAGGCCCAGAAAACCTAAGATAGGGAACTTTTGGGCTCAGAAACACCAATTTAGTTATCTTTTAGACCCAGAGAAATTAAATCATTGAAAATTTAGGCTGAGAAACAGCGAATTAGGGAACTTTGGGACTCAGAAGCAGTGTTTTATTGAACGTTTGGGCTCAGAAACACCGAGTTAGGGAACTTTGGGGCTCAGAAACACCGATTTACGGAACTTTGGGGCTCAAAAACACCAATTTACGGAACTCTTGGGCTCAGAAACACCAATTTAGGGAACTTTTGGGATAAGGAACACCAATTTAGGGAACTCTTGGGCTCAGAAACAGTGATTTAGGGAACTTTGGGTCTCAGAAAGGCCGATTTAGAGATCTTTTATGCCCAGAAAAACTAAATGAGGGAATTTTTAGGCCCAGAAACGCCAAATTAGGGAAGTGTGGGTCTCGCGAATAGTGATTTAGAGAACTTTTAGGGCCAGGAACACCTAATTAGGGAACTTTGGGACTCAGAAACAGCGATTTAGTGAACTTTTGGGCTCAGAAACACTGATTTAGGGAAAGTTTAGTCCCAGAAACACCAACTTAGGGAACATTGGGCCTGAGAAGCAGCGCATTAGGCAACCTTGGGGCTCAGAAGCAGGGAATTAGGGAACTTTGGGGCCCAGAAACACGAATTTAGGGAACTTTCAGGCTCAGGAACAACAAATTAGGGAATTTTGGGGCCTAGAAGTACCGATTTAGGGAAGTTTCATTCTCAGAAACACCAATTAAGAGAACTTTTGGGCTCGGAAACACCAATTTAGGGAACTCTTTTACTCAGAAACAGTGATTTAGGGAACATTTAGGCCCAGGAACATCGATTTAGGGAACTTTTCGGGTCAGAATAACCCAATTAGAGAAATTTGGGCTCAGAAACACCAATTTAGAGAATTTTTGGACTCAGAAACACCAAATTAGAGAACTTTTGTACTCGGAAGCTCCAAATTAGGAAATTTTTGGGCTCAGAAGCACCAATTTAGGGAAATTTTTGGCCCAGAAAAGCAAAATGAGGGAACATTTAGGCCCAGAAACACCAAATTAGGGAAATCTGGTGTTCAGAAACAGAGATTTAGAGAACGTTTGGGCTCAGAAACACCAATTTATGGATCTTTTAAGCCCAGAAACACCAAATTAGGGAACTTTGGGGCTCAGAAACAGTGATTTAGTGAATGTTTGTACTCAGAAACACCGATTTAGGGATCTTTTAGGCGCAGGAACACCTAATGAGCGAACTTTGGGACTCTGAAGCACCGATTTAGGGAACTTTTGGCCTCCGAATCAGCAATATAGGGAACTTTGGCCTCAGAAACACCAATTTAGTGATCTTTTAGGCCCTGAGAAATTAAATAAGGGAAATTTTAGGCCCAGAAACACCAAATTAGGGAACTTTGGGGCTCAGAAACAGTGATTTATTGAGCGTTTGGGCTCAGAAACAGTGATTTAGGGAATTTTTAGGCCCAGAAACACCAACTTAGGGAACATTGGGACTCAGAAACAGCGAATTAGGGAAATTTGGGGCTCAGAAACACGAATTTAGGGAACTTTCAGTCTCAGAAACACCAAATTAGGGAATTTTTGTGCTCAGGAACACCAATTTAGGCAACTCTTGGGCTCAGAAACAGTGATTTAGGGATCTTTTATGCACAGAAATATTAAATAAGGGAACTTTTATGCCCAGAAACACGAAATTAGGGAACTTTTGGGCTCAGAAACTGTGATTTAGTGAACATTTGGGGTCAGAAACACCAATTTAGTGATCTTTTAGGCCCTGAAACACCAAATTAGGGAACTTTCAGGCCAAGAAACACCAAATTAGGGAACTTTGGGGCCCTGAAGCAATGATTTAGGGTACTTCTGGGCTCAAAAGCACTAATTTAGGGAACTTTTAGGCCCAGAAAACAAAATTAGGGAACTTTTAGGCCCTGAAATACCATACTAGGGAAATTTGGGGCTCAGAAACTGATTTTGAGATCTTTTGGTTTTAGGGAACACGAATTTAGGGAACTTTGGGGCTCAGGAATAGTGAATTAGAGAACTTCAAGGCCCAGGAACACTTAATTACGGGCCTTTTGGCCTCAGAAACACCAATTTAGGGAACTCTTGGGCTCAGAAACACCAATTTAGGGATCTTTTAGGCCCTGAAACACAAAATAAGGGAACTTTTAATGCCAGGAACACCTAATTAGGGAACTTTGGAACTCAGAAGCAGCGATTTAGGCATCTTTTGGCCTCCGAAGCAGCGATCTAGGGAACTTTGGCCTCAGAAACACCAATTTAGTGATCTTTTTGGCCCTGAAACACCAAATTAGGAAACTTTTAGACCCAGAAACACCAAATTAGGGAACTTTGGGGCTCAGGAATAGTGATTTAGAGAACTTTTAGGCCCAGGAACACCTAATTACGGAACTTTTGGGCTCAGAAGCAGCAATTTAGGGAACTTTGGGGCTCAGAAACACCAATTTAGGGAACTTTGGTGCCCAGAAGTACCGATTTAGGCAGCTATCATTCTCAGAAACACCAATTAAGAGAACTTTTGGGTTCGGAAACCTCAATTTAGGGAACTCTTGGGCTCATAAACAGTGATTTAGGGAACTTTTATGCCCAGGAACACCGATTTAGGGAACTTTTCGGGTCAGAATAAACAAATTAGCGAAATTTGGGCTCAGAAACACCAATTTAGAGAATTTTTGGACTCAGAAACAACAAATTAGAAAACTTTTGTGCTCGGAAGCACCAAATTAGGAAATTTATGGGCTCAGAAGCACCAATTTAGGGAAATTTTAGGCCCAGAAAAACAAAATGTGGGAACATTTAGGCCCAGAAACACCAAATTAGGGAAATCTTGTGCTCAGAAACAGAGATTTAGAGAACTTTTAGGCTCAGAAACACCGTTTTATGGATCTTTTAATCCCAGAAACACCAAATTAGGGAAATTTTGGGCTCAGAAACAGTGATTTAGTGAATGTTTGTACTCAGAAACTCCGATTTAGGGATCTTTTAGGACCAGAAACACCAAATTAGGGAAATTTTGGGCTCAGAAACAGTGATTTAGAGAACTTTTAGGCCCAGGAACACCTAATTAGGGAACTTTGGGACTCCGAAGCAGCGAATTAGGCAACTTTGGGTCTCAGAAGCAGGGAATTAGGGAATTTGGGACTCAGAAACACCAATTCAGGGATCTTTTAGGCCCAGAGAAATTAAATTAGGGAACTTTTAGGCCCAGAAACACCAAATTAGGGAACTTTGGGGCTCAGAAACAGTGATTTAGTGAACTTTTGGGCTCAGAAACACTGATTTAGGGAAAGTTTAGTCCCAGAAACACCAACTTAGGGAACATTGGGCCTGAGAAGCAGCGCATTAGGCAACCTTGGGGCTCAGAAGCAGGGAATTAGGGAACTTTGGGGCCCAGAAACACGAATTTAGGGAACTTTCAGGCTCAGGAACAACAAATTAGGGAATTTTGGGGCCTAGAAGTACCGATTTAGGGAAGTTTCATTCTCAGAAACACCAATTAAGAGAACTTTTGGGCTCGGAAACACCAATTTAGTTATCTTTTAGACCCAGAGAAATCAAATTATTGAAATTTTAGGCTGGGAAACAGCGAATTAGGGAACTTTTGGGCTCAGAAGCAGCAATTTAGCGAAAGATTGGGCTCAGAAACACCGATTTAGGGAACTTTGGGACTCAGAAACATCGATTTACGGAACTTTGGGGCTCATAAACACCAAATTAGCGAACTTTTGGGCTCAGAAACACCAATTTAGAGAACTTTGGGGCCCAAAAGTACCGCTTTAGGGAACTTTCAGTCTCAGAAACACCAATTTAGTGAACTTTTGGGCTCTGAAACACCAATTTAGGGAATTTTTGGGCTCTGAAACACCAATTTAGGGATCTTTTAGGCCTAGAAATCTAAACGAGGGAACCTTTAGGCCAAGAAACACCAATTTAGGGAACTTTGGGGCCCAGAAACATGAATTTAGGGAACGTTTAGTCTCAGAAACACCGATTTAGGGACCTTTTACGACCAGAAACACCAATTTAGGGGACATTGGGACTCAGAAGCAGCGATTTAGGCAACTTTGGGGATCAGAAGCAGCGAATTAGGGAACTTTGGGGCTCAGAAACACCAAATTAGGGATATTTTGGGCCGAGAAACACCAATTTAGGGAACTTTGGGGCCCAGAAGTACCAATTTAGGGAATTTTCAGTCTCAGAAACACCAATTTAGGGAGTTTTGGGGCTCAGGAACACAAAATTAGGGAACTTTGGGGCTCAGAAACAATGATGTAGGGTACTTTTGGGCTCAAAAGCACCAATTTATGGATCTTTTAGGCCCAGAAAACCTAAGATAGGGAACTTTTGGCCTCAGAAACACCAATTTAGTTATCTTTTAGACCCAGAGAAATTAAATTATTGAAATTTTAGGCTGAGAAACAGCGAATTAGGGAACTTTGGGACTCAGAAACAGTGATTTAGTGAAAGTTTGGGCTCAGAAACACCGATTTAGGGAACTTTGGGGCTCAGAAACACCGATTTACGGAACTTTGGGGCTCAGAAACACCAAATTAGCGAAATTTTGGGCTCAGAAACACCAATTTAGAGAACTTTGGGGCCCAGAAGTACCCATTTAGGGAACTTTCAGTCTCAGAAACACCAATTTAGGGAACTCTTGGGGTCTGAAACACCAATTTAGGGATCTTTTGTGCTCGGAAAAACCATTTTAGGGAACTCTTGGGCTCAAAAATGCCGATTTAGGGATCTTTTACGCCCAGAAAAACTAAATTAGGGAACTTTTAGGCCCAGAAACACCAAACTAGGGAGCTGTGGGGCTCAGGAATAGTGATTTAGAGAAATTTAAGGCCCAGAAACACCTTATTAGGTAAACTTTGAGACTCAGATGCTGCGATTTAGGGAACTTGTGGGCTCAGAAACACCAATTTAGGGAATTTTGGGGCACAAAAGTACTGTTTTACGGAACTTTCAGTCTCAGAAACACCAATTTAGGGAACTGTAGGGCTCAGAAATACCAATTTAGGGAACTTTTGCGCTCGGAAAAACCAATTTAGGGAACTCTTGCTCTCAGAAACAGTGATTTAGGGAACTTTTGGGCTCAGAAACACCGATTTAGGGATGTTTTATGCCCAGAAAAACTAAATTAGTGAACTTTTAGGCCCAAAAACTCCAAATTAGGGAACTTTGGGGCACCGAAACAGTGATTTAGTGAACGTTTGGACTCAGAAACACTGGTTTAGGGATCTTTTAGGCCCAGAAATACCAAATTAGGGAACTTTTGGGCTCAGAAACACCAATTTAGGGATCTTTTACACCCAGAGATATCAAATTATTGAACTTTGAGGCCCAGAAACATCAATTTAGGAAACTTTGGGGCTCAGAAGCAGCGATTTAGGGAACTATGGCCTCAGAAACACCAATTTAGGGATCTTTTAGGCCCAGAAACACGAAATGAGCGAACTTTTAGGCCCAGAAATACCAAAGTAGGGATCTTTGGTCCTCAGAAACAGTGATTTAGTGAAGTTTTGGACTCAGAAACACCGATTTAGGGATCCTTTAGGACCAGAAACACCAAATTAGGGAACTTTGGTTCTCAGGAATAGTGATTTAGAGAACTTTTAGGCCCAGTAACACCTGATTAGAGAACTTTTGGGCTCAGAAGCAGCGATTTAGTGAACGTTTGGGCTCAGAAACACCAATTTAGGGAACTTTGGTGCCCAGAAGTACCGATTTAGGGAACTATCAGTCTCAGAAACATCAATTAAGAGAACTTTTGGGTTCGGAAACCTCAATTTAGGGAACTCTTGGGCTCATAAACAGTGATTTAGGGAACTTTTATGCCCAGGAACACCGATTTAGGGAACTTTTCGGGTCAGAATAAACAAATTAGCGAAATTTTTTGCTCAGAAACATCAATTTAGAGAATTTTTGGACTCAGAAACTCCAAATTAGGAAACTTTTGTGCTCGGAAGCACCAAATTAGGAAATTTATGGGCTCAGAAGCACCAATTTAGGGAAATTTTTGGTCCAGAAAAGCAAAATGGGGGAACATTTAGGCCCAGAAACACCAAATTAGGGAAATCTGGTGCTCAGAAACAGAGATTTAGAGAACGTTTTGGCTCAGAAACACCGTTTTATGGATCTTTTAATCCCAGAAACACCAAATTAGGGAAATTTTGGGCTCAGAAACAGTGATTTAGTGAATGTTTGGACTCAGAAACTCCGATTTAGGGATCTTTTAGGACCAGAAACACGAAATTAGGGAACTCTGGGGCTCAGGAATAGTGATTTAGAGAACTTTTAGGCCCAGGAACACCTAATTAGGGAACTTTTGGGCTCAGAAGTACCCATTTAGGGAACTTTGGGTCTCAGAAGCAGGGAATTAGGGAATTTGGGACTCAGAAACACCAATTCAGGGATCTTTTAGGCCCAGAGAAATTAAATTAGGGAACTTTTAGGCCCAGAAACACCAAATTAGGGAACTTTGGGGCTCAGAAACAGTGATTTAGTGAACTTTTGGGCTCAGAAACACTGATTTAGGGAAAGTTTAGTCCCAGAAACACCTACTTAGGGAACACTGGGACTGAGAAGCAGCGCGTTAGGCAACCTTGGGGCTCAGAAGCAGGGTATTAGGGAACTTTGGGGCTCAGAAACACGAATTTAGGGAACTTTCAGGCTCAGGAACAACAAATTAGGGAATTTTGGGGCCTAGAAGTACCGATTTAGGGAAGTTTCATTCTCAGAAACACCAATTAAGAGAACTTTTGGGCTCGGAAACACCAATTTAGGGAACTCTTTTACTCAGAAACAGTGATTTAGGGAACATTTAGGCCCAGGAACATCGATTTAGGGAACTTTTCGGGTCAGAATAACCCAATTAGAGAAATTTGGGCTCAGAAACACCAATTTAGAGAATTTTTGGACTCAGAAACACCAAATTAGAGAACTTTTGTGCTCGGAAGCTCCAAATTAGGAAATTTTTGGGCTCAGAAGCACCAATTTAGGGAAATTTTTGGCCCAGAAAAGCAAAATGAGGGAACATTTAGGCCCAGAAACACCAAATTAGGGAAATCTGGTGTTCAGAAACAGAGATTTAGAGAACGTTTGGGCTCAGAAACACCAATTTATGGATCTTTTAAGCCCAGAAACACCAAATTAGGGAACTTTGGGGCTCAGAAACAGTGATTTAGTGAATGTTTGTACTCAGAAACACCGATTTAGGGATCTTTTAGGCGCAGGAACACCTAATGAGCGAACTTTGGGACTCCGAAGCAGCAATTTAGGGAACTTTTGGCCTCCGAATCAGCTATATAGGGAACTTTGGATTCAGAAACACCAATTTAGTGATCTTTTAGGCCCTGAGATATCAAATTATTGAACTTTGAGGCCCAGAAACATCAATTTAGGAAACTTTGGGGATCAGAAGCAGCAAATTAGGGAACTTTGGGGCTCAGAAACACCAAATTAGGGATATTTTGGGCCCAGAAACACCAATTTAGGGAACTTTGGGGCCCAGAAGTACCAATTTAGGGAACTTTCAGTCTCAGAAACACCAATTTAGGGAGTTTTGGGGCTCAGGAACACAAAATTAGGGAACTTTGGGGCTCAGAAACAATGATGTAGGGTACTTTTGGGCTCAAAAGCACCAATTTATGGATCTTTCAGGCCCAGAAAAACTAAGATAGGGAACTTTTGGGGTCAGAAACACCAATTTAGTTATCTTTTAGACCCAGAGAAATCAAATTATTGAAATTTTAGGCTGGGAAACAGCGAATTAGGGAACTTTGGGACTCAGAAGCAGTGATTTAGTGAACGTTTGGGCTCAGAAACACCGATTTAGGGAACTTTGGGGCTCAGAAACACCGATTTACGGAACTTTGGGGCTCAAAAACACCAATTTACGGAACTCTTGGGCTCAGAAACACCAATTTAGGGAACTTTTGGGATAAGGAACACCAATTTAGGGAACTCTTGGGCTCAGAAACAGTGATTTAGGGAACTTTGGGTCTCAGAAAGGCCGATTTAGAGATCTTTTATGCCCAGAAAAACTAAATGAGGGAATTTTTAGGCCCAGAAACACCAAATTAGGGAAGTGTGGGTCTCGCGAATAGTGATTTAGAGAACTTTTAGGGCCAGGAACACCTAATTAGGGAACTTTGGGACTCAGAAACAACGATTTAGGGAACCTTTGTGCTCAGAAGCACCGATTTAGGGAACTTTCATTCTCAGAAACACCAAATTAGGAAAGTTTTGGGCTCAGAAACAGTTATTTAGTGAATGTTTGGACTCAGAAACACCGATTTGGGGATTTTTACGCCAAGAAACACCAAATTAGGGGACTTTCGGGCTCGGGCATAGTGATTTAGAGAATTTTAGACCCAGGAACACCTAATTAGGGAACTTTGGGACTCCAAAACTGTCATTTAGTGAACGTTTGGGCTCAGAAACACTGAATTAGGGATCTTTTAGGCCCGGCAACACCAACTTAGGGAACATTGGGACTGAGAAGCCGCGAATTATGCAACTTTGGGTCTCAGAAGCAGGGAATTAGGGAATTTGGGACTCAGAAACACCAACTTAGGGAACTTTCAGGCCAAGAAACACCAAATTAGGGAACTTTGGGGCCCTGAAGCAATGATTTAGGGTACTTCTGGGCTCAAAAGCACCAATTTAGGGAACTTTTAGGCCCAGAAAACAAAATTAGGGAACTTTTAGGCCCTGAAATACCATACTAGGGAAATTTGGGGCTCAGAAACTGATTTTGAGATCTTTTGGTTTTAGGGAACACGAATTTAGGGAACTTTGGGGCTCAGGAATAGTGAATTAGAGAACTTCAAGGCCCAGGAACACTTAATTACGGGCCTTTTGGCCTCAGAAACACCGATTTAGGGAACTCTTGGGCTCAGAAACACCAATTTAGGGATCTTTTAGGCCCTGAAACACAAAATAAGGGAACTTTTAATGCCAGGAACACCTAATTAGGGAACTTTGGAACTCAGAAGCAGCGATTTAGGCATCTTTTGGCCTCCGAAGCAGCGATCTAGGGAACTTTGGCCTCAGGAACACCAATTTAGTGATCTTTTTGGCCCTGAAACACCAAATTAGGGAAATTTTAGGCCCAGAAACACCAAATTAGGGAACTTTGGGGCTCAGGAATAGTGACTTAGAGAACTTTTAGGCCCAGGAACACCTAATTACGGAACTTTTGGGCTCAGAAGCAGCAATTTAGCGAAAGTTTGGGCTCAGAAACACCGATTTAGGGAACTTTGGTGCTCAGAAACACCGATTTAGGGAACTTTGGGGCTCAGAAACACCAAATTAGCGAACTTTTGGGCTCAGAAAGACCAATTTAGAGAACTTTGGGCCCCAGAAGTACCCATTTAGGGAACTTTCAGTCTCAGAAACACCAATTTAGGGAACTGTTTTGCTCAGAAACACCAATTTAGGGATCTTTTGTGCTCGGAAACACCAATTTAGGGAACTCTTGGGCTAAGAAACAGTGATTTAGGGAACTTTTGGACTCAGAAACGCCGATTTAGAGATCTTTCATGCCCAGAAAAACTCAATTAGTGAACTTTTATGCCCAAAAACTCCAAATTAGGGAACTTTGGGGCACCGAAACAGTGATTTAGTGAACGTTTGGACTCAGAAACACCGGTTTAGGGATCTTTTAGGCCCAGAAATACCAAATTAGGGAACTTTTGGGCTCAGAAACACCAATTTAGTGATCTTTTACACCCAGAGATATCAAATTATTGAACTTTGAGGCCCAGAAACATCAATTTAGGAAACTTTGGGGCTCAGAAGCAACGATTTAGGGAACTATGGCCTCAGAAACACCAATTTAGGGATCTTTTAGGCCCAGAAACACGAAATGAGCGAACTTTTAGGCCCAGAAACACCAAAGTAGGGATCTTTGGTCCTCAGAAACAGTGATTTAGTGAAGTTTTGGACTCAGAAACACTGTTTTAGGGATCCTTTAGGCCCTGAAACACCAAATTAGGGAACTTTGGGGCTCTGGAATAGTGATTTAGAGAACTTTTAGGCCCAGTACCACCTGATTAGAGAACTTTTGGGCTCAGAAGCAGCGATTTAGTGAACGTTTGGGCTCAGAAACACCAATTTAGGGAACTTTGGTGCCCAGAAGTACCGTTTTAGGGAGCTATCATTCTCAGAAACACCAATTAAGAGAACTTTTGGGTTCGGAAACCTCAATTTAGGGAACTCTTAGGCTCAGAAATAGTGATTTAGGGAACTTTTATGCCCAGGAACACCGATTTAGGGAACTTTTCGGGTCAGAATAACCAAATTAGCGAAATTTGGGCTCAGAAACACCAATGTAGAGAATTTTTGGACTCAGAAACAACAAATTAGAAAACTTTTGTGCTCGGAAGCACCAAATTAGGAAATTTATGGGCTCAGAAGCACCAATTTAGGGAAATTTTAGGCCCAGAAAAACAAAATGTGGGAACATTTAGGCCCAGAAACACCAAATTTGGGAAATCTGGTGCTCAGAAACAGAGATTTAGAGAACGTTTGGGCTCAGAAACACCGTTTTATGGATCTTTTAGGCCCAGAAACACCAAATTAGGGAAATTTTGGGCTCAGAAACAGTGATTTAGTGAATGTTTGGACTCAGAAACTCCGATTTAGGGATCTTTTAGGACCAGAAACACCAAATTAGGGAAATTTTGGGCTCATAAACAGTGATTTAGAGAACTTTTAGGCCCAGGAACACCTAATTAGGGAACTTTGGGACTCCGAAGCAGCGAATTAGGCAACTTTGGGTCTCAGAAGCAGGGAATTAGGGAATTTGGGACTCAGAAACACCAATTCAGGGATCTTTTAGGCCCAGAGAAATTAAATTAGGGAACTTTTAGGCCCAGAAACACCAAATTAGGGAACTTTGGGGCTCAGAAACAGTGATTTAGTGAACTTTTGGGCTCAGAAACACTGATTTAGGGAAAGTTTAGTCCCAGAAACACCAACTTAGGGAACATTGGGCCTGAGAAGCAGCGCGTTAGGCAACCTTGGGGCTCAGAAGCAGGGAATTAGGGAACTTTGGGGCTCAGAAACACGAATTTAGGGAACTTTCAGGCTCAGGAACAACAAATTAGGGAATTTTGGGGCCTAGAAGTACCGATTTAGGGAAGTTTCATTCTCAGAAACACCAATTAAGAGAACTTTTGGGCTCGGAAACACCAATTTAGGGAACTCTTTTACACAGAAACAGTGATTTAGGGAACATTTAGGCCCAGGAACATCGATTTAGGGAACTTTTCGGGTCAGAATAACCCAATTAGAGAAATTTGGGCTCAGAAACACCAATTTAGAGAATTTTTGGACTCAGAAACACCAAATTAGAGAACTTTTGTGCTCGGAAGCTCCAAATTAGGAAATTTTTGGGCTCAGAAGCACCAATTTAGGGAAATTTTTGGCCCAGAAAAGCAAAATGAGGGAACATTTAGGCCCAGAAACACCAAATTAGGGAAATCTGGTGTTCAGAAGCACAGAACGTTTGGGCTCAGAAACACCAATTTATGGATCTTTAAAGCCCAGAAACACCAAATTAGGGAACTTTGGGGCTCAGAAACAGTGATTTAGTGAATGTTTGTACTCAGAAACACCGATTTAGGGATCTTTTAGGCGCAGGAACACTTAATGAGCGAACTTTGGGACTCCGAAGCAGCGATTTAGGGAACTTTTGGCCTCCGAATCAGCAATATAGGGAACTTTGGCCTCAGAAACACCAATTTAGTGATCTTTTAGGCCCTGAGAAATTAAATTAGGGAAATTTTAGGCCCAGAAACACCAAATTAGGCAACTTTGGGGATCAGAAACAGTGATTTAGTGAACATTTGGGCTCAGAAACAGTGATTTAGGGATTTTTTAGACCCAGAAACACCAACTTAGGGAACATTGGGACTCAGAAACAGCGAATTAGGGAAATTTGGGGCTCAGAAACACGAATTTAGGGAACTTTCAGTCTCAGAAACACCAAATTAGGGAATTTTTGTGCTAAGGAACACCAATTTAGGCAACTCTTGGGCTCAGAAACAGTGATTTAGGGATCTTTTATGCACAGAAATACTAAATAAGGGAACTTTTAGGCCCAGAAACACCAAATTAGGGATCTTCGGTGCCCAGAAGTACCGATTTAGGGAACTTTCAGTCTCAGAAACACCAATTAGGAGAACTTTTGGGCTCGGAAACACCAATTTAGGGAACTCTTTTACTCAGAAACAGTGATTTAGGGAACATTTAGGCCCAGGAACATCGATTTAGGGAACTTTTCGGGTCAGAATTCCCAAATTAGTGAAATTTTGGTCTCAGAAACAGCAATTTAGAGAATTTTTGGACTCAGAAACACCAAATTAGAGAACTTTTGTGCTCGGAAGCACCAAATTAGGAAATTATTGGTCTCAGAAGCACCAATTTAGGGAAATTTTAGGCCCAGAAAAACAAAATGAGGGAACTTTTAGGCCCAGAAACACCAAATTAGGGAAATCTGGTGCTCAGAAACAGAGATTTAGAGAACGTTTGGGCTCAGAAACACCAATTTATGGATCTTTTAGGCCCAGAAACACCAAATTAGGGAACTTTGGGGCTCAGGAATAGTGATTTAGTGAACTTTTAGGCCCAGAAACACCTATTTAGGGATCTTTTGGGCTCAGAAGTACACATTTAGGGAACTTTGGGTCTCAGAAGCAGGGAATTAGGGAATTTGGCCTCAGAAACACCAATTCAGTGATCTTTTAGGCCCAGAGAAATTAAATTAGGGAAATTTTAAGCCCAGAAACACCAAATTAGGGAACTTTGGGGCTCAGAAACAGTGATTTAGTGAACGTTTGGGCTCAGAAACAGTGATTTAGGGATTTTTTAGACCCAGAAACACCAACTTAGGGAACATTGGGACTCAGAAACAGCGAATTAGGGAAATTTGGGGCTCAGAAACACGAATTTAGGGAACTTTCAGTCTCAGAAACACCAAATTAGGGAATTTTTGTCCTAAGGAACACAAATTCAGGCAACTCTTGGGCTCAGAAACAGTGATTTAGGGATCTTTTATGCACAGAAATACTAAATAAGGGAACTTTTAGGCCCAGAAACACCAAATTAGGGATCTTCGGTGCCCAGAAGTACCGATTTAGGGAACTTTCAGTCTCAGAAACACAAATTAGGAGAACTTTTGGGCTTGGAAACACCAATTTAGGGAACTCTTTTACTCAGAAACAGTGATTTAGGGAACATTTAGGCCCAGGAACATCGATTTAGGGAACTTTTCGGGTCAGAATTCCCAAATTAGTGAAATTTTGGTCTCAGAAACTGCAATTTAGAGAATTTTTGGACTCAGAAACACCAAATTAGAGAACTTTTGTGCTCGGAAGCACAAAATTAAGAAATTATTGGTCTCAGAAGCACCAATTTAGGGAAATTTTAGGCCCAGAAAAACAAAATGGGGGAACTTTTAGGCCCAGAAACACCAAATTAGGGAAATCTGGTGCTCAGAAACAGAGATTTAGAGAATGTTTTGGCTCAGAAACACCGATTTATGGATCTTTTAAGGCCCAGAAACACCAAATTAGGGAAATTTTGGGCTCAGAAACAGTGATTTAGAGAACTTTTAGGCCCAGGAACACCTAATTAGGGAACTTTGGGACTCCGAAGCAGCGAATTAGGCAACTTTGGGTCTCAGAAGCAGGGAATTAGGGAATTTGGTACTCAGAAACACCAATTCAGGGATCTTTTAGGCCCAGAGAAATTAAATTAGGGATCTTTTAGGCCCAGAAACACCAAATTAGGGAACTTTGGGGCTAAGGAATAGTGATTTAGAGAACTTTTAGGCCCAGGAACACCTAATTAGGGAACTTTGGGACTCCCAAGCAGTGAATTAGGCAACTTTGGGGATCAGAAGTAGGGAATTAGGGAACTTTGGGGCTCAGAAACACCAATTTAGGGAACTTTCAGGATCAGGAACACCAAATTAGGGAACTTTGGGTCCCAGAAGTACCGATTTAGGAACTTTCAGTCTCAGAAACACCAAATTAGGGAACTTTTGTGCTCAGGAATACAAATTTAGTTAACTCTTGGGCTCAGAAACAATGATTTAGGGATCTTTTATGCCCAGAAAAACTAAATAAGGGAAATTTTAGGCCCAGAAACACCAAATTAGAGAACCTTGGGGCTCAGGAATAGTGATCTAGAGAATTTTTAGGCCCAGGAACACCTAATTAGGGAACTTTGGGATTCCGAAGCAGCGATTTAGGGAACTTTCGGACTCAGAAGCAGTGATATAGGGAACTTTAGCCTCAGAAACACCAATTTAGTGGTCTTTTAGGCCCAGAAACACCAAATTAGGGAACTTTTTGACTCAGAAACACTGATTTACTGAATGTTAGGGCTCTGAAATACCAATTTAGTGATATTTTACGCCCTGAAACACTAAATTAGGGAACTTTTAGGCCAAGAAACACCAAAATAGGGAACTTTGGGGCTCCGAAAAAGTAATTTAGAGAAATTTGGGGCTCGGAAACACCAATTTAGGGAACTTCGGGGCCCAGCAGCACCGATTTAGGGAGCTTTCAGTATCAGAAACACCATTTTAGGAATCTTTAAGGTCCTGAAACACCAAATTAGGGAAATTTTAGGCCCAGAAACACCAAATTAGGGAATTTTCAGGCTCAGGAATAGTGATTTAGAGAACTTTTAGGCCCAGGAACACCTCATTATGGAACTTTTGGGCTCAGAAGCAGCGATTTAGGGAACTTTGGCCTCAGAAACACAAATTTAGTGAACTTTTAGGCCCTGAAGCACCAAATTAGGGAACTTTTAGGCCGAGAAACACCAAATTAGGGAACTTAGGGGCTCAGAAGAAGCGAATTAGGCAACTTTGGGGCCCAGAAGCAGTGAATTAGGGAACTTTGGGGCTCAGAAACACCAATTTAGGGAAATTTTGCGCTCAGGAACACCAATTTAGGGAACTTCCAGGCTTAGAAGCAGTGATTTAGGGAACTTTTGGGCTCGAAAGCACCCATTTTGGGATCTTTTAGTCCCAGAACACAAATTTATGGAACTTTAAGGCCCTGAAATACGATACTGGGGAAATCTGGGGCTCAGAAACTGATTTAGAGATATTTTGGCTTCAGAAACACCACTTTAGGGAACTTTGGGGCCCAGAAGCACCAATTTAGGGAAATTTTGGGCTCAGATAAACCAATTTAGGGAACTTTGAGTCTCAGAAACACCAAATTAGGCAATTGTGGGGCTCCGGAATAGTGATTTAGAGAACTTTTATGCCAGGGACACCTATTTAGGCAACTTTGGGTCTCAGAAACACCAAATTAGAGAACTTTTGTGCCTTAAAGCAGCGATTTAGGGAACTTTGGCCTCAGAAACACCAATTTAGGGATCTTTTAGGGCCTGTGAAATTAAATTATGGAACTTTTACGTCCAGAAACACCAAATTAGGGATCTTTGGGGCTCAGAAACAGTGATTCAGGGAATGTTTGGGCTCAGAAACACCAAAGTAGAGAACTTTCAGGCTCAGAAGCTCCAAATTAGGGAAATCTTGGGCTCAGAAGCAGCAATTTAGGGAACTTTTAGGCCCAGAAAAACTAAATAAGGGAACTTTTAGGCCCTGAAACACCAAATTATGGAAATTTGGTGCTCAGAAACAGAGATTTAGAGAAGGTTTGGGCTTAGAAACACCGATTTAGCGATATGTTAGGCCCAGAAAAACTAAATTAGGGAAATTTTAGGCCCAGAAACTCCAAAGTAGAGAAATTTTGGGCTCAGAAGCACCAATTTAGGGAACTTTTAGGCCCAAAAAAACTAAATGAGGAAACTTTCAGGCCCAGAAACACCAAATTAGGAAACTTTGGGTCTCCGAAACAGTGATTGAGTGAACGCTTGGGCTCAGAAACACCGATTTAGGGATCTTTTAGGCCCAGAAACACCAACTTAGGGAACACTGGGACTCAGAAGCAGTGAATTAGGCAGCTTTGGGGCTCAGAAGCAGCGAATTAGGGAACTTTGGGGCCCAGAAACACCAAATTAGGGAACTTTGGAGCCCTGAAGTACCAATTTAGGGAACTTTGGGTCTCATAAACACCAATTTAGGGTACTTTTGGGCTCAGGAACACCAATTTAGGGAACTCTTCAGCTCAGAAACAGTGATTTAGGAAATTATTAGGCTTAGATACGCCGATTTGGGGATCTTTTAGGACCAGAAATACTAATTTAGGGAACTTTTGGGCTCAGAAACAGTGATTTAGTGAACGTTTGGGATCAGAAACACCGATTTAGGGACGTTTTAGGCCCTGAAACACCAACTTGGGGAGCATTGGGACTCAGAAGCAGCGAATTAGGGAAATCTGAAGCTCAGAAGCAGCGAATTAGGGAACTGTGGGGATCAGTAACACCAGTTTAGGGAAATTTCAGGCTCAGAAACACCAAATTAGGGAACTTTCGGGCCCAGAAACACCAAATTAGGGAACTTTGGCGCCCAGAAGCAATGATTTAGGGTACTTTTGGGCTCAAAAGCACCAATTTAGGGATCTTTTAGGCCCAAAAAAAGAAAATTAGGGAACTTTTAGGCCCTGAAATAAGATACTAGGGAAATTTGGGGCTCAGAAACAGATTTAGAGATTTTTTGGCTTCAGAATCACAAATTTAGGGAAATTTGGGCCCAGAAGTACCGATTTAGGGAACTTTCAGTCTCAGAAACACCAATTTACGGAAATTTTGGGGCTCAGAAACACCAATTTAAAGAACTCTTGGGCTCAGAAACAGTGATTTAGAAAAATTTTGGGCTCAGAAACGCCGTTTTAGGGATCTTTCATGCCCAGAAAAAACTAAAGTAGGGAACTTTTAGGCTCGGAAACACCAAATTAGGGAACTGTGTGGCTCCGGAATAGTGATTTAGAGAACTTTTATGCCCAGGAATACCTAATTAGGCAACTCTGGGTCTCAGAATCACCAAATTAGAGAACTTTCAGGCTCAGAAGCAGCGATTTAGGGAACTTTGGCCTCAATAACACCAATTTAGGGATCTTTTAGGGCCTGAGAAATTAAATTATGGAACTTTTAGGTCCAGAAACACCAAATTAGGGAACTTTGGGGCTCAGAAACAGTGATTTAGTGAACGTTTGGGCTCAGAAACACCAATTTAGTGAACTTTTGGGCTCAGAAACACCAATTTAGGGAACTTTTGGGTTCAGAAACACCAAATTAGAGAACTTTTGGGCTCAGAAGCTCCAAATTAGGTTAATTTTGGGCTCAGAAGCACCAATTTAGGGAAATTTTAGGCGCAGAAAAACTAAATGAGGGAACTTTTAGGCCAAGAAACACCAAATTATGGAAATCTGGTGCTCAGAAACAGAGATTTAGAGAAGGTTTGAGCTCAGAAACAACGATTTATTATCTTTTAGGCCCAGAAATACTAAATTAGGGAAGTTTTAGGCTCAGAAACACCAGTTAGGGAATTTTGGGGCTCAGAAACAGTGATTTAGTGAACGTTTGGGCTCAGAAACACCAATTTAGGGATATTTAGGCCCGGAAACACCAACTTAGGGAACACTGGTACTCAGAAGCAGCGATTTAGGCAACTTTGGGGCTCAGAAACACCGATTTAGGGATCTTTTAGGCCCAGAAATACCAACTTAGGGAACATTGGGACTCAGAAGCAGCGAATTAGGCAACTTTGGGTCTCAGAAGCAGCGAATTAGGGAATTTGGGACTCAGAAACACCAAATTAGGGAACTTTCAGGCTCAGAAACAACAAATTAGGGAACTTTGGGGCCCAGAAGCAATGATTTAGGGTACTTTTGGGCTCAAAAGCACCAATTTCGGGATCTTCTAGGCCCAGAAAACAAAATTAGGGAACTTTTAGGCCCTGAAATACGATACTAGTGCAATTTGCGGCACAGAAACTGATTTAGAGATCTTTTGGCTTCAGAAAAACTAATTTAGGTAACTCTTGGGCTCAGAAACAGTGATTTAGGAAAATTTTGGGCTCAGAAACGCCGATTTAGGGATCTTTTATGCCCAGAAAAAAACTGAAGTAGGGAACTGTGGGGCTCCGGAATAGTGATTTAGAGAACTTTTTGGCCCAGGAACATCTTATTAGTGAACTTTGGGTCTCAGAAACACCAAATAAGAGAACTTTTGGGCTCAGAAGTTGCGATTTAGTAAACGTTGGCCTTAGAAACACCAATTTAGGGATCTTTTAGGCCCTCGGAATTTAAATTAGGGAATTTTTAAGTCCAGAAACACCAATTTAGGGAACTTTGGGACTCAGAAACAGTGATTTAGTGAACGTTTGGGCTCAGAAACACCAACTTAGGGAACTTTGGGGCTCAGAAACACCAAATTAGGGAACTTTTGGGGTCAGAAGCAGCAATTTATGGAACTTTTAGGCCCAGAAAAATTAAATGAGGGAGCTTTTAGGCCCAGAAACATCAAATTAGGGAACTTTGGGTTTCAGAAACAGTGATTTAGTGAACTTTTGGGTTCAGAAACACCGATGTAGGGATTTTTTAGGCCCAGAAACACCTACTTAGGGAACATTTGGACTCAGAAGCTGCGATTTAGCGAACTTTGGGACTCAGAAACACCAATTTAGCGAACTTTGGGTTTCAGAAACACCAATTTAGGGAATTTTTGGGCTCAGGAACAACAATTTAGGGAACTTTCAGGCTCAAAAACAGTGGTTTAGGGAACTTTTGGGCTCAGAAACTGTGATTTAGGGATCTTTTAGGCTCAGAAACACCAACTTAGGGAACATTGGGACTGAGAAGCAGCGAATTAGGCAACTTTGGGTCTCAGAAGCAGGGAATTATGGAATTTAGGACTCAGAAACACCAAATTAGGCAACTTTCAGGCTCAGAAACACCAAATTAGGGACCTTTTGGCCTCAAAAGCACCAATTTCGGGATCTTTTAGGTCCAGAAAACAAAATTAGGGAACTTTTAGGCCCTGAAATACGATACTAGGGAAATTTGGGGCTCAGAAACTGATTTAGAGATCTTTTGGTTTCAGAAACACCAATTTAGGGAACTTTGGGGCCCAGAAGCATGAATTTAGGGAACGTTTAGACTCAGAAACACCGATTTAGATATTTTTTGGGCTCAGAAACACCAATTTAGGGAACTTTGGTGCCCAGAAGTACTGATTTAATGAACTTTCAGTCTCAGAAACTCCAATTTCGGGAACTCTTGGGCTCAGAAACAGTGATTTAGGAATATTTCGGGCTCAGAAACGCCGATTTAAGGATCTTTTGTGCCCAGAAAAAAACTAAATTAGGGAACTTTTAGGCCCAGAAACACCAGGTTAGGGAACTGTGGGGCTCAGAAACACCAATTTAGGGAATTTTGGGGCTCAGAAACACAAAATTAGGGAACTTTGGGGCCCAGAAGCAATGATTTATTGTACTTTTGGTCTCAAAAGCACCAATTTAATGTTCTTTTAGACCTAGAAAAACTAAATAAGGGAACTTTTAGGCCCTGAAATACGACACTAGGGAAATTTGGGACTCAGAAACTGGTTTAGAGATCTTTTCGTTTCAGAAACACCAATTTAGGGAACTTTGGGCCCAGAAGTACTGATTTAGGGAACTTTCAGTCTCAGAAACACCAATTTAGGGAACTCCTGGTCTCAGAAACAGTGGTTTAGGGAACTTTAGGGCTTAAATGCCGATTTAGGCATCTTTTATTCCCAGAAAAACTAAATGAGGGAACTTTTAGGCCCAGAAACACCAAATCAGGGAAATCTGGTGCTCAGAAACAGTGATTTAGTGAACGTTTGCACTCAGAAACACCGATTTAGGGATCTTTTAGGCCCAGGGAAACTAAATTAGGGAAATTTTAGGGACAGAAACACCAAATTAGGGAACTTTGGGGCCCAGAAACATGTATTTAGGGAACGTTTAGTCTCAGAAACAGCGATTTGGAGAACTTCTGGGCTCAGAAACACCAAATTAGGGAACTTTGGGACCCAGATGTACCGATTTAGGGAACTTTCAGTCTCAGAAACCCCAATTTAGGGAACTTTGGTGCTCAGAAACACCAGTTTAGGGAACTTTTCAGCTCAGAAACAGTGATTTAGGGAACTTTTGGGCTCAGTAACAGTGATTTAGGGAATTTTGGGCTCAGAAACGCTGATTTAGGGATCTTTTATGCCCAGAAAATCTAAATTAGTGAACTTTTAGGCCCAAAAACTCCAAATAAGGGAACTTTGGGGCATCGAAACAGTGATGTAGTGAATGTTTGGACTCAGAAACATCGATTTAGGGATCTTTTAGAGCCGGAAATAACCAATTAGGGAAATTTTGGGGTAAGAAACACCAAATTAGGGATCTTTGGGGCCCAGAAGTACCAATCTAGGGAACTTTCAGTCTCAGAAACACCAATTTAGGGAACTTTTGGACTCGGAAACACCGATTTAGGGATCTCTTAGGCACATAAACACCAAATTAGGTAACGTTGGGAGTCAGAAGCAGCGAATTAGGCAACTTTGGGTCTCAGAAGCAATGATCTAGGGTACTTTTGAGCTCAAAAGTAGCAATTTAGATATATTTTAGTCCCAGAAAACACTAAATTAGGGAACTTTTAGGCCTTAAAATAGGATATTAGGCGAATTTGGGGCTCAGAAACTGATTTAGAGATCTTTTGGTTTCAGAAACACCAATTTAGGGAATTTTTGGGCCCAGAAACATGAATTTAGGGAACGTTTAGTCTCAGAAACACCGATTTAGAGAACTATGGGGCTCAGAAACACCAATTTAGGGAACTTTGGAGCTCAGAAACACCAATTTAGGGAACTTTGGGGCCCAGAAATGCCGATTTAGGGAACTTTCAGTCCCAGAAACACCAATTTAGGGAACTGTTGGGCTCAGAAACAGTGATGTAGGGAAATTTTGGGCTCAGGAACACCAAATTAGGGATGTTTTATGCCCAGAAAAACTAAATTAGTGAAATTTTAGGCCCAAAAACTCCAAATGAGGGAACATTTTTGGCACCGAAACAGTGATTTAGTGAACGTTTGGACTCAGAAACATCGATTTAGGGATCTTTTAGGCCCAGAAATACCAAATTAGGGAACTTTTGGGCTCAGAAACACCAATTTAGGGACCTTTTAGACCCGGAGAAATTAAATTATTGAACTTTTAGGCCCAGAAACACCAAAGTAGGGAACTTTGGGGCTCAGAAACAGTGATTAGTGAACCTTTGGGCTCAGAAACACCGATTTAGGGAACTTTGGGGCCCAGAAGTACCGATTTAGGGAACTTTCAGTCTCTGAAATACCAAATTAGGGAACTTTTGCGGTCAGGCATACCAAATTAGGGAACTTTTGTGCTCAGGCACACCAAATTAGGGAAATCTTGGGCTCGGAAAATGCAATTTACAGATCTTTTATGCCCCGAAAAACTAAATTAGGGAACTTTTAGACCCAGAAACACCAAACAAGGGAGCTGTGGGGCTCAGGAATAGTGATTTAGAGAACTTTTAAGTCCAGGAACACCTAATTAGGGAACTTTGAGACTCAGGAGCTGCGATTTAGGGAACTTTCAGTCTCAGAAACACCAATTTAGGGAACTTTGGGGCTCAGAAACACCAATTAAGGGAACTCTGGGGCCCAGAAGTACCGATTTAGGGAACTTTCAGTCCCAGAAACACCAGTTCAGGGAACTTTTGGGCTCGGAAACACCAATTTAGGGAACTGTTGGGCTCAGAAACAGTGATTTAGGGAAATTTTGGGCTCAGAAACGCCGATTTAGGGATCTTTTATGCCCAGAAAAACTAAATTAATGAACTTTAGGCCCAAAAAAACCAAATGAGGGAACTTTGGGGCACCGAAACAGTGATTTAGTGAACGTTTGGACTCAGAAACATCGATTTAGGGAACTTTTAGGCCCAGAAACACCAATTTAGGGAAATTTTAGACCCAGAGAAATTAAATTATTGAACTTTTAGGCCCAAAAACTCCAAATGAGGGAACTTTGGGGCACCGAAACAGTGATTTAGTGAACGTTTGGACTCAGAAACTTCGATTTAGGGATCTTTTAGGCCCAGAAATACCCAATTAGGGAACTTTTAGGCTCAGAAACACCAATTTAGGGCTCTTTGGGGCCCAGAAGTACCAATCTAGGGAACTTTCAGTCTCAGAAACACCAATTAAGGGAACTCTTGGGCTCTGAAACACCAATTTAGGGATCTTTTAGGACCCGAGAAACTGAATTAGGGAAATTTTAGGCCCAGAAACACCAAATTAGGGAACTTTGGGGCTCAGAAGCAGTGATTTAGTGAACGTTTGGGCTCAGAAACACCGATTTAGGGAACTTTGGAGCTCAGAAACACCAAATTAGCGAAATTTTGGGCTCAGAAACACCAAATTAGAGAACGTTTGGGCTCAGAAACACCGACTTAGGGAACTTTGGGGCTCAGTAGCACCAATTTAGGGAACTTTGGGGCCCAGAAGTACCGATTCAGGGAACTTTAAGTCTCAGAAACACCAATTTAGGGAACTCTTGCTCTCTGGAACACCAATTTAGGGATATTTTATGCCCTGAAACACCAAATCTGGTAACTTTGGGGCTCAGGAACAGTGATTTAAAGAACTTTTAGGCCCAGGAACACCTCATTAGGGAAATTTGGGACTCAGAAGCAGCGATTTAGGGAACTTTGGGGCTCAGAAACACCAATTTAGGGAACTTTGGGGCTCAGAAACAGCAATTTAGGGATCGTTTGGGCCCAGAAGTGCCGATTTAGGGAACTTTCAATCCCAGAAACACCAATATAGGGAAATTTTGCGCTCCGAAACACCACTTTAGGGAACTGTTGGGCTCAGAAACAGTGATTTAGGGAACTTTTGGGCTCAGAAACCTGATTTAGGGATGTTTTATGACCAGAAAAACTAAATTACTGAACTTTTAGGCCCAAAAACTCCAAATGAGGGAACTTTGGGGCACTGAAACAGTGATTTAGTGAACGTTTGGACTCAGAGACATCGACTTAGGGGTCTTTTAGGCCCAGAAATACCAAATTAGGGAACTTTTGGGCTCAGGAACACCAATTTAGGGAACTTTTAGACCCGGAGTAATTGAAGTATTGAACTTTTAGACCCAGAAACACCAAAGTAGGGAACTTTGGGGCTCAGAAACACCAAATTAGGGAACTTTTGGGCTCAGAAACACCAATTTAGAGAACTTTGGGGCCCAGAAGTACCGATTTAGGGAAGTTTCAGTCTCAGAAACACCAATTCAGGGAACACTTGGGCTCTTAAACACCAATTTAGGGATCCTTTAGGCCCAGAAAAACTAAATGAGGGAACTTTTAGGCCAAGAAACACCAATTTAGGGAACTTTTGGGACCAGAAACATGAATTTAGGGAAACTTTAGTCTCAGAAACAGCGATTTAGAGAACTTTGGGGCTCAGAAACACCAATTTAGGGAATTTTGGGGCCCAGAAGTACTGATTTAGGGAACTTTCGGAAACACCAATTTAGGGAAAATTGGGCTCAGAAACACCAAGTTAGGGAACTTTGGGGCCCAGAAACACCAATTTAGGGAACTTTGGGGCCCAGAAGTACCGATTTAGGGAACTTTCAGTCACAGAAACACCAATTTAGGGAACTTTGGGGCTCAGGAACACCAGTTTAGGGAACTTTTGGGCTCGGAAAAACCAATTTAGGGAACTCTTGGGCTCAGAAACGCCGATTTAGGGATTTTTTTTATGCCCGGAAAAACTAAATTAGTGTATTTTAGTCCCAAAAACTCCAAATTAGGGAACTTTGGGGCACCGAAACAGTGATTTAGTGAATGTTTGGACTCTGAAACACCAATTTATGGATCTTTTAGACCCAGAGATATTAAATTATTGATCTTTTAGGCCCAGAAACACCTAATTAGGGAACTTTTGGGCTCAGAAGCAGAGATTTAGGGAATTTTGGGGCTCAGAAACACCAATTTAGGGAACTTTGGGGCTCAGAAACAGCAATTTAGGGAACTTTGGGTCCCAGAAGTGCCGATTTAGGGAACTTTCTATCCCAGAAAAACCAATATAGGGAAATTTTGGGCTCCGAAACACCACTTTAGGGAACTTTTGGGCTCAGAAACCTGATTTAGGGATGTTTTATGACCAGAAAAACTAAATTACTGAACTTTTAGGCCCAAAAACTCCAAATGAGGGAACTTTGTGACACCGAAACAGTGATTTAGTCAACGTTTGGACTCAGAAACATCGATTTAGGGATCTTTTAGGCCCAGAAATACCAAATTAGGGAAATTTTGGGCTCAGGAACACCAATTTAGGGAACTTTTAGACCCGGAGTAATTGAATTATTGAACTTTTAGACCCAGAAACACTAAAGTAGGGAACTTTGGGGCTCAGAAACACCAAATTAGGGAACTTTTGGGCTCAGAAACACCAATTTAGAGAACTTTGGGGCCCAGAAGTACCCATTTAGGGAAGTTTCAGTCTCAGAAACACCAATTCAGGGAACACTTGGGCTCTTAAACACCAATTTAGGGATCCTTTAGGCCCAGAAAAACTAAATGAGGGAACTTTTAGGCCCAGAAACACCAATTTAGGTAACTTTTGGGACCAGAAACATGAATTTAGGGAAACTTTAGTCTCAGAAACAGCGATTTAGAGAACTTTGGGGCTCAGAAACACCAATTTAGGGAATTTTGGGGCCCAGAAGTACTGATTTAGGGAACTTTCGGAAACACCAATTTAGGGAAAATTGGGCTCAGAAACACCAAATTAGGGAACTTTGGGGCCCAGAAACACCAATTTAGGGAACTTTGGGGCCCAGAAGTACCGATTTAGGGAACTTTCAGTCACAGAAACACCAATTTAGGGAACTTTGGGGCTCAGGAACACCAGTTTAGGGAACTTTTGGGCTCGGAAAAACCAATTTAGGGAACTCTTGGGCTCAGAAACGCCGATTTAGGGATTTTTTTTATGCCCGGAAAAACTAAATTAGTGTACTTTTAGGCCCAAAACCTCCAAATTATTGAATTTGGGGCACCGAAACAGTGATTTAGTGAATGTTTGGACTCTGAAACACCAATTTATGGATCTTTTAGACGCAGAGAAATTAAATTATTGAACTTTTAGGCCCAGAAACACCAAATTAGGGAACTTTTGGGCTCAGAAGCAGCGATTTAGGGAATTTTGGGGCTCAAAAACACCAAATGAGCGAAATTTTGGGCTCGGAAACACCACTTTAGAGAACTTTTGGCCTCAGAAGCAACAAATTAGGGAACTTTTGGTCTCAGAAGCACCAATTTAGGGAACTTTGGCCCCATAAAAACTAAAAGAGGGAACTTTTAGGCGCAGAAACACCAAATTAGGGAACTTTGGGGCTCAGAAACAGTGATTTAGTGAATGTTTGCGCTCAGAAACAGTGATTTAGGGATCTCTTAGGCCCATAAACACCAAATTAGGGAACGTTGGGACTCAGAAGCAGCAAATTAGGCAACTTTGGGTCTCAGAAGCAATGATCTAGAGTACTTTTGGGCTCAAAAGCAGCAATTTAGGTATCTTTTAGGCCCAGTAAAAACTAAATTAGGGATCTTTTAGGACTTGAAATAGGATACTATGTAAATTTGGGGCTCAGAAACTGATTTAGAGATCTTTTGGCTTCAGAAACACCAATGTATGGAACTCTTGGACCCAGAAACCTGAATTTAGGGAACTTTTAGTCTCAGAAACAGCGATTTAGAGAACATTGGGCCTCAGAAACACCGATTTAGGTTACTTTCGGTCCCAGAAGTACCGATTTAGGGATCTTTCAGTCTCAGAAACACCAATTTAGAGAACTTTGGGGCTCGGAAACACCAATTTAGGGAACTCTTGGACTCAGAAACAGCGATTTATGGAACTTTTGGACTCAGAAACGACGATTTAGGGAACTTTGGGGCCCAGGAAACCTAAATAAGGGAACTTTTAGGCCAAGAAACACCAAATTAGGGAACTGTTGGGCTCAGGAATAGTGATTCAGAGAACTTTTAGGCCCAGGAACACCTAATTATGGAACTTTGGAACTCAGAAGCAGCGATTTAGGGACATTTGGGGCTCAGAAACACCAAATTAGAGAACTTTTGGGCTGAGAGGCATCAAATTAGAGAACTTTTGGGCTCAGAAGCACCAATTTAAGGAATTTTGGGGCCAAAAATACTAAATGAGGGAACTTTTAGGTGCAGAAACACCAAATTAGGGAAATCTGGTGCTCAGAAACAGAGATTTAGAGAACGTTTGGGCTCAGAAACACTGATTTAGGGATCTTTTAGGCCCAGAAAAACAAACTTAGGGAACATTGGGACTGAGAAGCAGCGAATTAGGAAGTTTGGGGCTCAGAAACACCAGTTTAGGGAAATTTCAGGCTCAGAAACACCAGATTAGGGATCTTTGGGACCCAGAAGCAACGATTTAGGGTACTTTTGTGCTCAAAAGCACCAATTTAGGGATCTTTTAGGCCCAGAAAAGCTAAAATAGGGAACTTTTAGGCCCTGAAATACTATAGAAGGGAAATTTGGGGCTCAGAAACTGATTTAGAGATCTTTTGGCTTCAGAAACACCAATTTAGGGACCTTTGGGGCCCAGAAACATGAATTTAGGGAACGTTTAGGATCAGAAACACCGATTTAGAGAACTTTGGGGCTCAGAAACACCAATTTAGGCATATTTTAGGCCCTGAAACACCAAATCAGGGAACTTTGGTGCTCAAGAATAGTGATTTACAGAACTTTTAGGCCCAGGAACACCAAATTAGGGAACTTTGGGGCTCAGAAGCAGCGATTTAGGGAATTTTGGGGCTCAGAAACACCAAATGAGCGAACTTTTGGGCTCAGAAAAATTAAAAGAGGGAACTTTTAGGCACAGAAACAATAAATTAGGAAAATCTGGTGCTCAGAAACAGTGATTTAGTGAACGTTTGGGCTCATAAACAGAGATTTAGGGATCTTTTAGGCCCATAAACACCAAATTAGGGAACGTTGGGACTCAGAAGCATCGAATTAGGCAACTTTGGGTCTCAGAAGCAATGATCTAGAGAACTTTTGGGCTCAAGAGCAGCAATTTAGGGATCTTTTAGGCCCAGAAAAAACTAAATTAGGGATCTTTTAGGCCTTGAAATAGGATACTAGGTAAATTTGGGGCTCAGAAACTGATTTAGAGATCTTTTGGCTTCAGAAACACCAATTTAGGGAACTTTTGGACCCCAAACCATGAATTTAGGGAACTTTTAGGCTCAGAAACAGCGATTTAGAGAATTTTGGGGCTCAGAAACACCAAATTAGGGAACTTTGGGGCACAGAACTACCGATTTAGGGAACTTTCAGTCCCAGAAACACCAATTTAGGGAAATTTTGGGCTCGAAAAAAACAATTTAGGGAACTCTTGGGCTCAGAAACAGTGATTTAGGGAGCTTCTGGGCTCAGAAACGCCGATTTAGGGATGTTTTATGGCCAGAAAAACTAAATTAGTGAACTTTTAGGCCCAAAAACTCCAAATTAGGGAACTTCGGGGCACCGAAACAGTAATTTAGTGAACGTTTGGACTCAGAAAAATCGATTTAGGGATCTTTTAGGCCCAGAAATACCAAATTAGGGAACGTTTGGGCTCAGAAACACCAATTTAGGGAACTTTTAGACCCGGCGAAATTAAATTATTGAAATTTAGGCCCAGAAACACCAAATTAGGGAACTTTGGGACTCAGAAACAGTGATTTAGTGAACGTTTGGGCTCAGAAGCACCGATTTAGGGAACTTTGGGGCTCAGTAATAGTGATTTAGAGAAATTTTGGCTCAGAAACACCAATTTAGGGAACTTTAGGGCTCGGAAAAACCAATTTAGGGAACTCTTGTGCTCTGAATCACCAATTTAGGGAACTTTTAGCCCGGAAAAACTAAATGAGGGAACTTTTAGGCCAAGAAACACCAATTTAGGGAACTTTGGGGCCCAGAAACATGAATTTAGGGAAAGTTTAGTCTCAGAAACTGCTATTTAGAGAACTTTGGGGCTCAGAAACACCAATTTAGGTAACTTTTGGTCTCAGAATCACCAAATCAGGGAACTTTTGGGCCCAGAAACACCAATTTAGGGAACTTTGGGTCTCAGGAACACCAACTTAGGGAACTTTGGGGCTCGAAAAAAAACAATTTAGGGAACTCTTGGGCTCAGAAATGCCGATTTAGGGATCTTTTATGCCCAGAAAAACTAAATTAGGGAAATTTTAGGCGCAGAAACACCAAATTAGGGAACTGTGGGGCTCAGGATTAGTGATTTACAAAACTTTTAGGCCCAGGAACACCTCATTAGTGAACTTTGGGACTCAGTATCAGCGATTTAGGGAAATTTGACCTCAGAAACATCAATTTAGGGATCTTTTATGCCCAGAGGAACTATATTAGGGAACTTTTAGGACCAGAAACACCAATTTAGGGTATTTTCGTCCTCGGAAACAGAGATTTAGTGAACGTTTGGGCTCAGAAACACCGATTTAGAGAACTTTTATGCCCAGAAACACCAACTTAGGGAACATTGGTACTCAGAAGTATCGAATAAGGTAGCTTTGGCGCTCAGGAATAGCGAATTAGGGAACTTTGGGGCTAAGAAACACTAATTTAGGGAACTTTCAGGCTCAGAAACAACAAATTAGGGAATTTTGGGGCCTAGAAACACCAATTTACTGAACTTTTGGGCTCAGAAACATTGATTTACGGAAGTTTTGGTTTAAGAAACGCCGATTTAGGGATCTTTTAGGCCCATAAAAACTAAATTAGCGAAATTTTAGGTCCAAAACCACCAAATTAGGGAACTCTGGGGCTCAGGAATAGTGATTTACAGAATATTTAGGCCCACGAACACCTAATTATGGAAATTTGGGACTCAGAAGCAGTGATTTAGGGAACTTTTGGGAAAAGAAGCAGCGATTTACGGAACTTTGGGGATCAGAAACACCACATTAGCGAACTTTTCGTCTCTGAAGCACCAATTTCGGAATCTTTTAGGCCCTGAAACACCAAATGAGGGAACTTTTAGTCCCAGAAACACCAAATTAGGGAACTTTTTGACTCAGAAACACCAAATTAGGGAACTTTGGATCTCAGAAACAGTGATTTAGGGAACTTTTGGACTCAGAAGCAGCGATTTAGGGAACTTTTATGCCCAGAAAAACTAAATTAGTGAACTTTTAGGCCCCAAAACTCCAAATTAGGGAACTTTGGGGCACCAAAACAGTGATTTAGTGAACGTTTGGACTCAGAAACATCTATTTAGGGACCTTTTATGCCCAGAAATACCAAATAAGGGATCTTTGGGGCTCAGAAACAGTGATTTAGTGAAGGTTTGCGCTCAGAAACACCGATTTAGGGAACTTTGGGGCTCAGAAACAACGATTTAGAGAACTTTTGGGCTCAGAAGCACCAAATTAGGGAACTTTTGGACTCAGAAACACCAAATTAAGGAACTTTTGGACTCAGAAGCACCAATTTAGGAAACTTTTAGGCCCAGAATAACTAAATGAGGGAAATTTTAGGTGCAGAAACACAAGTTTAGGGAAATCTGGTGCTCAGAAACAGAGATTTAGAGAACATTTGGGCTCAGAAACACCGATTTAGGGATCTTTTAGGCTCAGAAACACCAACTTAGGGAACATTGGGACTCAGAAGCAGCGAATTAGGCAACTTTGGGACTCAGAGGCAGCGAATTAGACAACTTTGGGTTCCAGAAGTATCGATTTAGGGTACTTTTGGGCTCAAAAGCACCAATTAGGGAACTTTTAGGCCCAGAAAACCTAAATTAGGGAAGTTTTAGGCCAAGAAATACGATACTAGGGAAATTTGGGGCTCAGAAACTGATTTAGAGATATTTCGGCTTCAGAAACAGAAATTTAGGGAACTTTGGGACCCAGAAGCATGAATTTAGGGAACGTTTAGGCTCAGAAACACCGATTTAGAGAACTTTGGGGCTCAGAAACACCAATTTAGGGAACTTTGGGGCCCAGAAATACCAATTTAGAAACTTTCAGTCTCAGAAACACTAATTTAGGGAACTCTTGGGCTCTGAAACAACGATTTAGGGATCTTTTAGGCCAAGAAACACCAAATTAGGGAACTCTGGGGCCTAGAAATAGTGATTTAGAGAACTTTTAGGCCCACGAACACCTAATTAGGGAACTTTGGGACTCAGAAGCAGTGATTTAGGGAACTGTTGGGCTCAGAAGCAGCGATTTAAGGAACTTTAGCCTCAGAAACATCAATTTAGGGATCTTTTAGACCCAGAGAAATTAAATTAGGGAACTTTGTACACAGAAACACCGAATTAGGTAACATTGGGTCTCAGAAAAACTGATTTAGTGAACGATTGGGCTCATAAACACCGATTTAGGGATCTTTTAGGGCCAGAAACACCAACTTAGGGAATAGTGGGACTCAGAGGCAGCGAATTAGGCAACTTTGGGGCTCAGAAGCAGCGGTTTAGGGAACTTTCTGGCTCAGAAACACCAAATTAGGGAACTTTGGGGCCCAGAAACACCAAATTAGGGAACTTTGGGGCCCAGAAGTACCGATTTAGGGAACTTTCAGTCACAGAAACACCAATTTAGGGAAATTTTGGGCTCGGAAACACCAATTTAGGGAACTCTTGGGCTAAGAAACAGTGATTTAGAGAAATTTTGGGCTGAGAAACGCCGATTTAGAGATCTTTTATGCCCAGAAAAACTAAATTAGTGAACTTTTAGGCCCAAAACCTCCAAATTAGGGAACTTTGGGGCACCGAAACAGTGATTTAGTGAACCTTTGGACTCTGAAACACCAATTTAGGGAACTTTTAGACCCAGAGAAATTAAATTATTGAACTTTTAGGCGCAGAAACACCAAATTAGGGAACTTAGGAGCTCAGAAGCAAAGATTTAGGGAATTTTGGGGCTGAGAAACACCAATTTAGGGAACTTTTGGGCTCAGAAAAACTAAAATCGGCTCAGAAACGCTGATTTAGGGATCTTTTATGGCCAGAAAAACTAATTTAGTGAACTTTTATTCCCAAAAACTCCAAATTAGGGAACTTTGGGGCACCGAAACAGTGATTTAGTGAACGTTTGGACTCATAAACTCCGATTTAGGAATCTTTTAGGCCCAGAAAACCTAAATTAGGGAACATTTGGGCTCAGAAACACCAATTTAGGGATCTTTTAGACGCAGAGAAATTAAATTATTGAAATTTTAGGCTCAGAAACAGAGAATTAGGGAACTTTTGGGCTCTGAAACAGAGATTTAATGAACGTTTGGGCTCAGAAACACTGATTTAGGGAACTTTGGGGCTCAGAAACACCGATTTACGGAACTTTGGGACTCAGAAACACCAAATTAGGGATCTTTGGGGCTCAGAAACACCAATTTAGAGAACTTTGGGACCCAGAAATACCGATTTAGGGAACTTTCAGTCTCAGAAACACCAATTTAGGTAACTCTTGGGCTCTGAAACACCAATTTAGGGATTTTTTAGGCCCAGAAAAACTAAATGAGGGAACTTTTAGGCCAAGAAACACCAATTTAGGGGACTTTGGGGCCCAGAAACATGAATTTAGGGAACGTTTAGTCTCAGAAACAGCGATTTAGAGAACTTTGGAGCTCAGGAACACCAATTTAGGGAACTTTGGGGCCCAGAAGTACTGATTTAGGGAACTTTCTGTCTCAGAAACACCAAATTAGGGAACTTTTGCGCTAAGGAAAACCAATTTAGGGAACTCTTGGGCTTGGAAAAAACGAATTTAGGGAACTCTTGGGCTCAGAAATGCCGATTTAGGGATATTTTACACCCAGAAAAACTAAATTAGGGAACTTTTAGGCCCAGAAACACCAAATTAGGGATCTCTGGGTCTCAGGAATAGTGATTTAGAGAACTTTTAGGCCCACGAACACCTAATTAGGGAACTTTGGGACTCAGAATCAGCGATTTAGGGAATGTTTAGGCTCAAAAGCAGCGATTTAGGGAAATTTGGTGCTGTGAAACAGATATGTAGTGAAACTTTGGGCTCAGAAACATAGATTTAGAGAACTTTTAGACCCAGAAACATCAACTTAGGGAACATTGGTACTGAGAAGCGGCGAATTAGTGATCTTCGGGGCTCAGAAACACTAATTTAGGGAACTTTTAGGTTCAGAAAGAACAAATTAGGGAATTCTGGGGCCCAGAAACAGCAATTTAGGGAACTTTTGGGCTCAGAAACAGTGATTTATGGAAGTTTTGGGTTAAGAAAAGCCGATTTAGGGATCTTTTAGGCACACAAAAACTAAATTAGCGAAATTTTAGGCCACAAAACCACCAAATCAGGGAACTCTGGGGCTCAGGAATAGTGATTTAGAGAACATTTAGGCCCACGAACACCTAATTTTGGAACTTTGGGACTCAGAAGCAGTGATTTAGGGAACTTTTGGGCTCAGAAGCAGCGATTTAGGGAACTTTGGGGCTCAGAAACACCAAATTAGCGAACTTTTGGGCTCTGAAGCTCCAATTTCGGGACCTTTTAGGCCCTGAAACACCAAATGAGGGAACTTTCAGTCCCAGAAACACCAATTAGGGAACTTTTGGGCTCAGAAACAGTGATTTACGGAACTTTTTGTTTAAGAAACGCCGATTTAGGGATCTTTTATGCCCAGAAAAAAAAAATTAGCTAACTTTTAGGCACAAAACCTCCAAATTAGGGAAATCTGGGGTTCAGGAATAGTGATTTAGAGAACATTTAGGCCCACGAACACCTAATTAGGGAAATTTGGGACTCAGAAGCAGCGATTTAGGGAACTTTGGGGCTCAGAAACACCGATTTAGGGAACTTTACGGCTCAGAAACACCAATTTAGGGAACTTTGGGGCCCAGAAGTACCGATTTAGGGAACTTTCAGTCCCAGAAACATCAATTTAGGGAACTTTGGGTCTCGGAAACACCAAATTAGGGAACTGTTGGGCTCAGAAACAGTGATTTAGGGAACTTTTGGGCTCAGAAACGCCGATTTAGAGATCTTTTATGCCCAGAAAAACTAAATTAGTGAACTTTTAGGCCCAAAAACTCCAAATCAGGGAACTTTGGGGCACCGAAAGAGTGATTTAGTGAACCTTTGGACTCTGAAACACCAATTTAGGGATCTTTTATACCCAGAGAAATTAAATTAGGGAACTTTTAGGCTCAGAAACACCAAATTAGGGAACTTTGGTTCTCAGAAACAGTGATTTAGTGAACGTTTGGTCTCAGAAACACCGATTTAGGGGTCTTTTAGGCCGAGAAACACCAACTTAGGGAACATTGGGTCTCAGAAGCAGAGAATGAGGCAACTTTGGGGCTCAGGAACAGCGAATCAGGGAACTTTGTGGCTCAGGAACACGAATTTAAAGAACTTTCAGGCTCAGAAACACTAAATTAGGGAACTTTGGGGCCCAGAAGTACCGATTTAGAGAACTTTCAGTCTCAGAAACACCAATTTAAGGAATTTTTGGGCTCGGAAACACCCATTTAGGGATCTTTTAGGCACTGAAACACCAAATTAGGGAACTTTGGGGCTCAGGAATAGTGATTTAGAGGACTTTTAGGCTCAGGAACACCTAGTTAGTGAACTTTGGGACTCAGAAGCAGCGAATTAGTGAACTTTGACCTCAGAAACACCAATTTAGGGATCTTTTAGGCCCAGAGGAACTAAATTAGGGAAATTTTAGGCCCAGAAACACCAAATTAGGGAACTTTGGTGCTCAGAAACAGAGATTTAGTGAAAGTTTGGGCTCAGAAACACCGATTTGGAGAACTTTTATGACCAGAAACACCAACTTAGAGAACATTGGGACTCAGAAGCAGCGAATTAGGCAACTTTGGTGCTCAGGAATAGCGAATTAGGAAACTCAGGGGCTCAGAAACACTAATTTGGGGAACTTTCAGGCTAAGAAACAACAAATTAGGGAATTTTGGGGCCTAGAAACACCAATTTACTGAACTTTTGGTTTCAGAAACAGTGACTTACGGAACTTTTGGGTTAAGAAACGCCGATTTAGGGATTTTTATGCCCAGAAAAACCAACTTAGCGAACTTTTAGGCCCAGAAACACCAAATTAGGGAATTTTGGGGCTCAGAAACAGTGATTTAGTGAACGTTTGGACTCAGAAACAGTGATTTAGGGATCTTTTAGGCCCAGAAACACCAAATTAGGGAAATCTGGGGCTCAGGAATAGTGATTTAGAGAAAATTTAGGCCCACAAACACCTAATTATGGAACTTTGGGACTCAGAAGCAGTGATTTAGGGAACTTTTTGCTCAGAAGCAGCGATTTAGGGAACTTTGGGGCTCAGAAACACCAAATTAGTTAACTTTTGGGCTCTGAAGCACCAATTTCGGGATCTTTTAGGCCCAGAAAAACTAAATGAGGGAATTTTAGGTCCTGAAACACCAATTTAGGGAACTTTGGGGCCCAGAAACATGAATTTAGGGAACGTTTAGTCTCAGAAACAGCCATTTAGGGAACTTTGGGGCTCAGAAACACCATTTTAGGGAAATTTGGGGCACAGAAGTACTGATTTAGGGAACTTTCAGTCTCAGAAACGCCAATTTAGGTAACTCTTGTGTTCAGAAACCGTGATTTAGGGAACTTTTGGGCTCAGAAACGCTGATTTAGGGATCTTTTATGTCCAGAAAAACTAAATTAGTGTACTTTTAGGCCCTAAATCTCCAAATTAGGGAACTTTGGGGCACCGAATCAGTGATTTAGTGAACGTTTGGACTCAGAAACACCGATTTAGTGATCTCTTAGGCCCAGAAATAGCAAATTAGGGAATTTTTGGGCTCAGAAACACCAATTTAGGGATCTTTTAGACCCGGAGATATTAAATTATTGAACTTTGATGCCCAGAAACATCAAATTAGGGAACTCTGGGGCTCAGAAACACCGATTTACGGAACTTTGGGGCTCAAAAACACCAAATTAGTGAACTTTTGGGCTCAGAAACACCAATTTAGAGAACTTTTGGGCTCAGAAGCACCAAATTAGGGAACTTTTGGGCTCAGAAGCACCAATTTAGGGAACTTTTAGGCCTAGAAAGACTAAATGAGGGAACTTTTAGGCGCAGAAACACCAAATTATAGAAATCTTATGCTCAAAATCAGAGGTTTAGAGAACATTTGGGCTCAGAATCACGGATTTAGGGATTTTTAGGCCTAGAAAAACTAAATTAGGGAACTTTCAGGCCCAGAAACACCAAAATAGGGAATTTTGGGCCTTAGAAACACTAATTTATTGAACGTTTGGACTCAGTAACAACGATTTATTGAACTTTGGGGCACAGAAACACCAAATTAGTTAAATTTTGAGCTCAGAAACACCAATTTAGAGAACTTTTGGGCTCAGAAAAACTAAATGAGGCAACTTTTAGGCCCAGAAACACCAAATTAGGGCAATATGGTGCTTCGAAACAGAGATTTAGAAAAGGTTTGGGCTCAGAATCACCGATTTAGGGATCTTTTAGCCGCAGAAAACAAAATTAGGGAAATTTTAGGCCCAGAAACACCAAATTAGGGAACTTTGGGTCTCAGAAACACTGATTTAGTGACCGTTTGGGCTCAGAAACACCGATTTAAGTCTCTTTTAGGGCCAGAAACACCAATTTAGAGAACATTTGGACTGAGAAGCAGCGAATTAGGCAACTCTGGGGCTCAGAAGCAGCGAATTATGGAACTTTGGGGCTCGGAAACACAAATTTAGGGAACTTTTGTGCTCAGAAACAGTGATTTAGAGAACGTTTGGGCTCAGAAACACAGATTTAGGGATCTTTTAGGTCCTGAAACACCGAATTAGGGTATTTGGGGGCTCAGGAATAGTGATTTAGAGAACTTTTAGGCCCAGGAACACCTAATTAGGGAACTTTGGGCTCAGAAGCAGCGATTTAGAGAACTATTGGGCTCAGAACCACCAATTTCGGGATCTTTTAGGTCCAGAGAAACTAAATTAGGGAATTTTAGGCCCAGAAACACCAACTTAGGGAACATTGGGTCTCAGAAGTAGCGAATTAGGGAACTTTGGGGCTCAGAAGCAGCGAATTAGGGAACTTTGGGGGTCAGAAACACCAATTTAGGGAAATTTCAGGCCCAGAAACACCAAATTAGGGAACTTTGGGGCCCAGAAACACCAATTTAGGGAACTTTGGAGCCCAGAAGTACCGATTTAGGGAACTTTAAGTCTCAGAATCAACAATTTACGGAACTTTTGTGCTCAGGAACACCAATTTAGGGAACTTTAGGGCTCAGAAACTCCGATTTAGGGATTTTTTTATGCCCAGAAAAACTAAATGAGGGAACTTTTAGGCCCAGAAACACCAAAGTAGGGAACTTTGGGGCTGAGAAACAGTGATTTAGTGAACGTTTGGGCTCAGTAACACTGATTTATGGATCTTTTAGGCCCAGGTACACCTAATTAGGGAACTTTGGGACTCAGAAGCAGCGAATTAAGGGAGCTTTTGCGTTCAGAAGCACCGATTTAGGGAACTTTGGCCTCAGAAACACCAATTTAGGGATCTTTTAGGCCCAGAGAAATTAAATGAGGGAACTTTTAGGCCCAGAAACACCAAACTAGGGAACTTTGGGGCTCAGAAACACCAATTTAGAGAACTTTTGGGATCAGAAACACCAAGTTATAGAACTTTGTGGCTCAGAAGCACCAAATTAGGGAACTCTTGTGCTTCGAAGCACCAATTTAGGGAACTTTTAGGCCCAGAAAAACTAAATGAGGGAACTTTTAGGCCCAGAAACACCAAATTTGGGAAATCTGGTGCTCAGAAACAGAGATTTAGAGAAGGTTTGGGCTCAGAAACACCGATTTAGGGATCTTTTAGGCCCAGAAAAACTAAATTAGGGAACTTTTAGGCCCAGAAACACCAATTTAGGGAAATTTGGGGCTCAGAAACAGAGATTTAGAGAAGGTTTGGGCTCAGAAACACCGATTTAGGGATCTCTTAGGCAGATAAACACAAACTTTGGGAACATTGGGACTCAGAATCAACGAATTAGGGAACTTTGGGTCTCAGAAGTAGCGAATTAGGGAATTTTGTGGCTCAGAAACACCAATTTAGGGAACTTTCAGGCTCAGCAAAACCAAATATGGGATCTTTGGGGGACAGAATCAATGATTTAGGGTACTTTTGGGCTCAAAAGCACCAATTTAGGGATCTTTTAGGCCCAGAAAACAAAATTAGGGAACTTTTAGTCCCTGAAATACGATACTAGGGAAATTTGGGGCTCAGAAACTGATTTAGAGAACTTTTGGTTTCAGAAACACCAATTTAGGGAACTTTGGGGCCCAGACGCATGAATTTAGGGAACATTTACGCTCAGAAACATCAAATTAGGGAACTTTGGGGCTCAGGAATAGTGATTTAGAGAACTTTTAAGCTCAGGAACACCTAATTAGGGAACTTTGGGAATCAGAAGCAGCGATTTAGGGAACTTTTGGGCTCAGAAACACCAATTTAGGGAACTTTGGCCACAGAAAAACCAATTTAGGGATCTTTTCGACCCAGAAAATCTAAATTAGGAAATTTTAGGCTCAGAAACACCAAATTAGGTAACTTTGGGGCTCCGAAACAGTGATTTAGGGAACGTTTGGGCTCAGAAACACTGATTTATGGATATTTTAGGTCCTGAAACACGAAATTAAAGAACTTTGGGGCACAGGAATAGTGTTTTAGAGAATTTTTAGGGCCAGGAAAACCTGATTAGGGAAATTTTGGCCTCAGAAGCACCAGGTTATAGAACTCTGTGGATCAGAAGCACCAAATTAGGGAACATTTGTGCTCTGAAGCACCAATTTAGGGAACTTTTAGGCCCAGAAAATTAAATAAGGGAACTTTTAGGCCCAGAAACACCAAATTTGGGAAATATGGTGCTCAGAAACAGAGATTTAGAGAAGGTTTGTGCTCAGAAACACCGATTTAGGGATCTTTTAGGCCCAGAAAAACTAAATTAGGTAACTTTTAGCCCCAGAAACACAAAATTAGGGAACTTTGGGTGTCAGAAACACTGATTTAGGTAACTTTTGGGCTCAGAAACACCGATTTAGGGATCTTTTAGGGCTAGAATCACAAACTTAGGGAACATTGGGACTCAGAAGCAGCGAATTAGGCAACTTTGTGTCTCAGAAGCAGCGAATTAGGGAATTTTGTGGTTCAGAAACACCAATTTAGGAAACTTTCAGGCTCAGAAACACCAAAGAAGGGATCTTTGGGGCCCAGAAGCAATGATTTAGGGTACCTTTGGACTCAAAAGCACCAATTATTGGAAATTTTAGGCCCAGAAAACAAAATCAGGGAATTTTAGGCCCTGAAATAAGATACTTGGGAAATTTGGTGCTCAGAAACTAATTTAGAGAACTTTTGGCTTCAGAAACACCAATTTAGGGAACTTTGGTGCTCAGAAACACCAATTTAGGGACTTGTTAGGCTCAGAAACACAAACTTAGGAAACATTGGGACTCAGAATCAGCGAATTAGGCAACTTTGGGGACCAGAATCAGCGAATTAGGGAATTTTGGGGCTCAGTAACAGTGATTTAGTGAACGTTTGGGCTTCGAAACACTGATTTAGAGATCTTTTAGGCCCAGAAACAGCAAATTATGGAAATCTGGGGCTCAGGAATACTGATTTAGAGAACATTTAGACCCACAAACACCTAATTATGGAACTTTGGGACTCAGAAGCAGTGATTTAGGGAACTTTTGGAGTTAGAAGCAGCGATTTAGGGAACTTTGGGGCTCAGAAACACCAAATTAGTTAACTTTTGGGCTCTGAAGCACCAATTTCGAGATCTTTTAGGCCCAGAAAAACTAAATCAGGGAACTTTAAGCCCTGAAACACCAATTTAGGGAACTTTGGGGCCCAGAAACATGAATTTAGGGAACGTTTAGTCTCAGAAACAGCCATTTAGAAAACTTTGGGCCTCAGAAACACCATTTTAGGGAAATTTGGGGCACAGAAGTACTGATATAGGGAACTTTGGGGCTCAGAAACACTGATTTAGTGAACGTATGGACTCAGAAACACCGATTTATTGAACTTTGGGGATCAGAAACAACAAGTTAGCTAAATTTTGTGCTCAGAAACACCAAATTAGAGAATTTTGGGCTCAGAAACAGCAAATTAGAGAACTTTTGTCCCAGAAAAACTAAATGAGGGAACG
Source organism: Trogon surrucura (assembly GCA_020746105.1). NCBI lineage: Eukaryota > Metazoa > Chordata > Aves > Trogoniformes > Trogonidae > Trogon > Trogon surrucura. The sequence continues at coordinate 169,257 of JAJGST010000074.1, forward strand.
TTTAGACCCAGAAACACCAAATTAGGGAAATTTGGGGCTCAGAAACAGAGATTTAGAGAAGGTTTGGGCTCAGAAACACCGATTTAGGGATCTTTAAGGGCCAGAAACACCGATTTAGGGAACTTTGGGTTTCAGAAACACTGATTTAGGGAATTTTTGGGCTCAGAAACACCGATTTAGGGATCTTTTATGCCCAGAAACACAAACGTAGGGAACATTGGGACTCAGAATCAGCGAATTAGGCAACTTTGGGGATAAGAAGCATCGAATTAGGGAACTTTGGGGCTCAGAAACAGCGATTTAGTGAACATTTGGGCTCAGAAACAATGATTTAGGGAGCTTTTAGGCCCAGAAACACCAAATTAGGGAACTGTGGGGCTCAGGAATAGTGATTTAGAGAACTTTTAGACCCAGAAACACCAAATTAGGGAACTTTGGGGCCCTGAAGTTCCGATTTAGGGAACTTTAAGTCTCAGAAACACAAATTTACGGAACTTTTGTGCTCAGGAACATCAATTTAGGGAACTTTTGGGCTCAGAAAGGTCGATTTAGGGATCTTTTATGCCCAGAAAAAACTAAATTAGGTAACTTTTAGGGGATGAAACACCGAATTCGGGAACTTTGGGGCTCAGAAACATTGATTTAGTGAACTTTTGGGCTCAGAAACACCTAAAAAGGGAACGTAGGGGCTCAGAAACACCAAATTAGAGAACTTTTGGGCTCAGAAACACCAAATTAGAGAATTTTGTGGCTCAGAAACACTGATTTAGGGAACCTTTGTTCTCAGAAACACCGATTTAGGGATTTTTTAATCCCAGAAACACAAACGTAGGGAACATTGGAACTCAATAGCAGTGAATTAGGCAACTTAGGGACTCAGAAGCAGCGAATTAGGGAACTTTGGGGCTGAGAAACACCAATTTAGGGAACTTTGAGACTCAGAAGCAGGGAATTAGGGAATTTTGTGGCTCAGAAACACCAATTTAGGGAACTTTCAGGCTCAGCAACATCAAATAAGGGATCTTTGGGGCCCAGAAGCAATGATTTAGGGTACTTTTGGGCTCAAAAGCACCAATTTAGGGATCTTTTAGGCCCAGAAAACAAAATTAGGGAACTTTTAGGCCCTGAAATACGATACTAGGGAAATTTGGGGCTCAGAAACTGATTTAGAGAACTTTTGGTTTCAGAAACACCAATTTAGGGAACTTTGGGGCCCAGACGCATGAATTTAGGGAACATTTACGCTCAGAAACATCAAATTAGGAAACTTTGGGGTTCAGAAACACCGATTTAGGGAACATTGGGGCCCAGAAGTACCAATTAAGGGAACTTTCAGTCTCAGAAACACCAATTTAGGGAACTTTTGGGCTCGGAAACACCAATATAGGGAACTCTTGGGCTCAAAAACGCCTATTTAGGGATCTTTTATGCCCAGAAAAACTAAATTAGGGAACTTTTAGGCCTAGAAACACCAAATAAGGGAACTTTGGGGCTCAGAAACAGTGATTTAGTGAACTTTTGGGCTCAGAAACACCGATTTTGGTAACTTTTAGGTCCAGAAACACCGAATTAGGGTACTTTGGGGCTAAGGAATAGTGATTTAGAGAACTTTTAGGCCCAGGAACACCTAATTAGAGAAATTTGGGGCTCAGAAACACCAAATTAGAGAGCTTTTTGGCTCAGAAACACCAATTTAGAGAACTTTGTGGCTCCCAAGCACCAAATTACGGAAATTTAGTGCTCAGAAGCACCAATTTAGGGAACTTTTAGGACCAAAAACACTAAATGAGGGAATTTTTAGGCCCGGAAACACCAAATTAGGGAAATTTGGGGCTCAGAAACACTGATTTAGTGAACGTTTGGACTCAGAAACACCGATTTAGGGAACTTTTGTGCCCAGAGAAATTAAATTAGGGAACTTTTAGACCCAGAAACACCAAATTAGGGGACTTTGGGGCTCAGAAACAGTGATTTAGTGAACGTTTGGGCTCAGAAACACCGCTTTAGGGATCTTTTAGGCCCAGAAACACCAGCTTAGCGAACATTAGGACTCAGAAGCAGCGAATTAGGCAACTTTGGGGCACAGAAGCAGCGAATTAGGGAACTTTGGGGCTCAGAAACACAAAATTAGGGATCTTTGGGGCCCAGAAACACCAATTTAGGGAACTTTGGAGCCCAGATGTTCCAATTTAGGGAACTTTCAGTCTCGAAACACCAATTTAGGGAAATTTTGGGCTCAGGAACACCAATTTAGGGTACTTTTAGGCCCAGAAAAACTAAATGAGGCAACTTTTAGGCCCAAAAACACCAAATTTGGGAAATCTGGTGCTCAGAATCAGAGATTTAGAGAATGTTTTGGCTCTGAAACACCGATTTAGGGATCCTTAAGGCCAAGAAACACCATTTTAGGGAACTTTGGGTTTCAGAAACACTGATTTAGGGAACTTTTGGGCTCAGAAACACTGACTTAGGGAACTTTGAGGCCCAGAAACACAAACTTAGGGAACATTGGGACTCAGAAGCAGCGAATTAGGCAACTTTGGGTCTCAGAAGCAGCGAATTAGGGAATTTTGTGGCTCAGAAACACCAATTTAGGGAACTTTCAGGCTCAGCAACACCAAATAAGGGATCTTTGGGGCCCAGAAGCAATGATTTAGGGTACTTTTGTGCTCAAAAGCACCAATTTAGGGATCTTTTAGGCCCAGAAAACAAAATTAGGGAACTTTTAGGCCCTGAAATACGATACTAGGGAATTTTGGGGCTCAGAAACTGATATAGACATCTTTTGGTTTCAGAAACACCAATTTAGGGAACTTTGGGGCCCAGACGCATGAATTTAGGGAACACTTACGCTCAGAAACATCAAATTAGGGAACTTTGTGGTTCAGAAACACCGATTTAGGGAACCTTGGGGCCCAGAAGTACCAATTTAGGGAACTTTCAGTCTCAGAAACACCAATTTAGGGAACTTTTGGGCTCGGAAACACCAATTTAGGGAACTCTTGGGCTCAGAAACGCCTATTTAGGGATCTTTTATGCCCAGAAAAACGAAATTTTGGAACATTGGGGCCCAGAAACAGCAAATTAGGGAACTCTGTAGCTCAGGTATAGTGATTTACAGAACTCTTAGGCCCAGGAACACCTAATTAGGGAACTTCTGGGCTCAAAAAGACCAAATTAACGAACTTTGGGACTCAGAAGCAGAAATTTAGGGAAATTTGGGGCTCAGAAACACAAACATAGGAAACATTGGGACTCAGAATCAGCAAATTAGGCAACTTTGGGGATCAGAAGCTTCGAATTAGGGAACTTTGGGGCTCTTAAACAGTGATTTAGTGAAGGTTTGGGCTCAGAAACACCGATTTAGGGAGCTTTTAGGCCCAGAAACACAAAATTAGGGAACATTGGGGCTCAGGAATAGTGATTTAGAGAACTTTTAGACCCAGAAACACCAAATTAGGGAACTTTGGGGCCCAGAAGTACCAATTTAGGGAACTTTAAGTCTCAGAAAAACAAATTTACGGAACTTTTGGGCTCAGGAAAACCAATTTAGGGAAATTTTGGGCTCAGAAAGTCGATTTAGGGATCTTTTATGCCCAGAAAAACTAAATTAGGGAACTTTTAGGCCCAGAAACACCAAAGTAGGGAACTTTGGGGCTCAGAAACAGTGATTTAGTGAATATTTGGGCTCAGAAACACCGATTTAGGTAACTTTTAGGCCCAGGAACACCTAATTAGGGAACTTTGGGGCTCAGAAACACCAAATTAGAGAACTTTTGGGCTCAGAAACACCAAGTTAGAGAACTTTGTGATTCAGAAGCACCAAATTAGGGAAATTTTGTGCTCAGAAGCACCAATTTAGGGAACTTTTAGGCCCGGAAACACAAAATTAGGGAACTTTTGGGCTCAAAAACACTGATTTAGGGATCTTTTTGGCCCAAAAACACAAACTTAGGGAACATTGGAACTCAGAAGCAGCGAATTAGGTAACTTTGGGTCTCAGAAGCAGCGATTTAGGGAACTTTGGGGCTCAGAAACACCAATTTAGGGAACTTTGGGGCCCAGACGTACCAATTTAGGGAACTTTCAGTCTCGAAACACCAATGTAGGGAAATTTTGTGCTCAGGAACACCAATTTATGGAACTCTTGGGCTCAGAAACTGTGATTTAGGGGACTTTGGGTCTCAGAAAGGCCGATTTAGGGATTTTTTATGCCCAGAAAAACTAAATGAGGGAATTTTTAGGCCCAGAAACACCAAATTAGGGAACTGTGGGGCTCAGGAATAGTGATTTAGAGAACTTTTAGGCCCAGAAAACCAAATTAGGGAGCTTTGGGACTCATTAGCATCGATTTAGGGAAATATTGGGCTCAGAAGCACTATTTTCGGGATCTTTGGCCTCAGAAAAACCAATTTAGGGATCTTTTAGGCCCAGGGAAATGAAATTAGGCAACTTTTAGGCCCAGAAACACCAAACTAGGGAACTTTGGGACTCAGAAACCCCAATTTAGAGAACTTTTGGGCTCCGAAACACCAAGTTATAGAACTTTGTGGCTCACAAGCACCAAATTAGGGAACTCTTGTGCTCAGAAGCACCAATTTAGGCAACTTTTAGGCCCAGAAAAACTAAATGAGAGAACTTTTAGGCCCAGAAACACCAAATTAGGGAAATTTGGGGCTCAGAAACAGAGATTTAGAGAAGGTTTGGGCTCAGAAACACCGATTTAGGGATCTTTAAGGGCCAGAAACACCGATTTAGGGAACTTTGGGTTTCAGAAACACTGATTTAGGGAATTTTTGGGCTCAGAAACACCGATTTAGGGATCTTTTAGGCCCAGAAACACAAACGTAGGGAACATTGGGACTCAGAATCAGCGAATTAGGCAACTTTGGGCATAAGAGGCATCGAATTAGGGAACTTTGGGGCTCAAAAACAGTGATTTAGTGAACGTTTGTGCTCAGAAACAATGATTTAGGGAGCTTTTAGGCCCAGAAACACCAAATTAGGGAACTGTGGGGCTCAGGAATAGTGATTTAGAGAACTTTTAGACCCAGAAACACCAAATTAGGGAACTTTGGGGCCCTGAAGTTCCGATTTAGGGAACTTTAAGTCTCAGAAACACAAATTTACGGAACTTTTGTGCTCAGGAACATCAATTTAGGGAACTTTTGGGCTCAGAAAGGTCGATTTAGGGATCTTTTATGCCCAGAAAAAACTAAATTAGGTAACTTTTAGGGGATGAAACACCGAATTCGGGAACTTTGGGGCTCAGAAACATTGATTTAGTGAACTTTTGGGCTCAGAAACACCTAAAAAGGGAACGTTAGGGCTCAGAAACACCAAATTAGAGAACTTTTGGGCTCAGAAACACCAAATTAGAGAATTTTGTGGCTCAGAAACACTGATTTAGGGAACCTTTGTTCTCAGAAACACCGATTTAGGGATTTTTTAATCCCAGAAACACAAACGTAGGGAACATTGGAACTCAATAGCAGTGAATTAGGCAACTTCGGGGCTCAGAAGCAGCGAATTAGGGAACTTTGGGGCTGAGAAACACCAATTTAGGGAACTTTGAGACTCAGAAGCAGGGAATTAGGGAATTTTGTGGCTCAGAAACACCAATTTAGGGAACTTTCAGGCTCAGCAACATCAAATAAGGGATCTTTGGGCCCAGAAGCAATGATTTAGGGTACTTTTGGGCTCAAAAGCACCAATTTAGGGATCTTTTAGGCCCAGAAAACAAAATTAGGGAACTTTTAGGCCCTGAAATACGATACTAGGGAAATTTGGGGCTCAGAAACTGATTTAGAGAACTTTTGGTTTCAGAAACACCAATTTAGGGAACTTTGGGGCCCAGACGCATGAATTTAGGGAACATTTATGCTCAGAAACATCAAATTAGGGAACTTTGGGGTTCAGAAACACCGATTTAGGGAACCTTGGGGCCCAGAAGTACCAATTTAGGGAACTTTCAGTCTCAGAAACACCAATTTAGGGAACTTTTGGGCTCGGAAACACCAAATTAGTGAACTTTTGGGCTCAAAAACACTGATTTAGGGATCTTTTAGGCCCAAAAACACAAACTTAGGGAACATTGGAACTCAGAAGCAGCGAATTAGGTAACTTTGGGTCTCAGAAGTAGCGATTTAGGGAACTTTGGGGCTCAGAAACACCAATTTAGGGAACTTTGTGGCCCAGACGTACCAATTTAGGGAACTTTCAGTCTCGAAACACCAATTTAGGGAAATTTTGTGCTCAGGAACACCAATTTATGGAACCCTTGGGCGCAGAAACTGTGATTTAGGGGACTTTGGGTCTCAGAAAGGCCGATTTAGGGATTTTTTATGCCCAGAAAAACTAAATGAGGGAATTTTTAGGCCCAGAAACACCAAATTAGGGAACTGTGGGGCTCAGGAATAGTGATTTAGAGAACTTTTAGACCCAGGAGCACCTAATTAGGGAACTTTGGGACTCAGAAGCAGCGATTTAGGGAACTATTGGGCTCAGAAACACCAAGTTATAGAATTTTGTGGCTCAGAAGCACCAAATTAGGGAACTCTTGGGCTCAGAAGCACCAATTTAGGGAAATTTTAGGCCCAGAAAAATTAAATGAGGGAACTTTTAGGCCCAGAAACATCAAATTAGGGAACTTTGGTTCTCAAAAACAGAGATTTAGAGAAGTTTTGGGCTCATAAAGACCGATTTATGCATCTTTAAGTCCCAGAAACACCAATTTAGGGAACTTTGGGTTTCAGAGACACTGATTTAGGGAACTTTTGGGTTCAGAAACACCGATTTAGGGATCTTTTAGGCCAAGAAACACAAACTTAGGGAACATTGGGACTCAGAATCAGCGAATTAGGCAACTTTTGGGATCTCAAGCATCGAATTAGGGAACGTTGGGGCTCAGAAACAGTGATTTAGTGAACGTTTGGGCTCAGAAACACCGATTTAGGGAGCTTTTAGGCCCAGAAACACCAAATTAGAGAACTGTGGGGCTCAGGAGTAGTGATTTAGAGAACTTTTAGGCCCAGAAACACCAATTTAGAGAATTTTGGGGCCCTGAAATTCCGATTTAGGGAACTTTAAGTCTCAGAAACACAAATTTATGGAACTTTTGGTCCCAGGAACACCAATTTAGGTAACTTTTGGGGTCAGAAATGTCGATTTAGTGACCTTTTATGCCCAGAAAAACTAAATTAGGTAACTTTTAGGCCCAGAAACACCAAATTAGGGAACTTTGGGGCTCAGAAACACCAAATTAGAGAACTTTTGGGCTCAGAAACACCAAATTAGAGAATTTTGTGGCTGAGAAGCAACCAAATTAGCGAACTTTTGTGCTCAGAAACACTGATTTAGGGAACATTTAGGCCCAGAAAAACTAAATGAGGGAACTTTTAGGCCCACAAACACGAATTTAGGGAACTTTGGTGCTAAGAAACATTGATTTAGTGAACGTTTGGGCTCAGAAACACCGCTTTTGGGATCTTTTAGGCCCAGAAACACCAATTTAGGGAACTTTGGGACTAAGAAACACTGATTTAGGGAAAGTTTGGGCTCAGAAACACCAATTTAGGTAACTTTTAGGCCCAGGAACACCTAATTAGGGAACTTTTGGCCTCAAAATCAGCAATTTAGGGAACTTTTGGGCTCAGAAGCAGCGAATTAGGGAACACTACTCCTGAGCGCCAAAGTTCCCTAGTTTGGTGTTTCGGGGCCTAAAAGTTCCCAAATTAGGTGTTTCTGAGGCCAAAGTTTCCTAAATCACTGCTTCTGAGGGCTAAAGTTCCCTAAATCACTTTTTCTGAGCATCAGATTTCCCTTAATTGGCGTTTCTCGGCCTAAAAGTTCTGGAATTTAGATTTCCTGGGCCTTAAAGTTAACTAAATTGGTGCTTCTGAGCAAAAAAGTTCGCTAATATGGTGTTTCTGAGCTCCAAAATTCCCTAATTCGCTGCTTCTGTGCTCAAAAGTTGCCTAAGTCGCTGCTTCTGAGACCCAATGTTCCCTAAGTTTGTGTTTCTGGGCCTGAAAGATCCCTAAATCAGTGTTTCTGAGCACAAAAATTCCCTAAATTGGAGTTTCTGAGACTGAAAGTTCCCTAAATCGGTTCTTCTGGGCCCCAAAGTTCCCTAAATTGGTGTTTCTGAGCATGAAAGTTCCCTAAATTGGTGTTTCTGAGCCCGAAAGTTCCCTAGTTTGGTGTTTCTGGGCCTAAAAGTTCCCTCATTTAAATTTTCTGGGCCTAAAAGATCCCTAAATTGGTGTTTCTGAGGCCAAAGTTCCATTAATTGGTTCTTCTGAGCCAAAAAGTTCCCTAAATTGCTGCTTCTGAGTCTCAAAGTTCCGTAATTAGGTCTGCCTGGGTCTAAAAGTACTCTAAATCATTATTCCTGAGCCCCACAGTTCCCTGATTTGGTGTTTCTGGGCCTAAAATTCCCTCATTTAATTTTTCTGGGCCTAAAAGATTCCTAAATCGGTGTTTCTGAGCCCAAACCTTCTCTAAATCTCTGTTTCTGAGCCCCAAAGTTCCCTAATTTGGTGTTTCTGGGCCTAAAAGTTACCTAAATCGGTGTTTCTGAGCCCAAACGTTCACTAAATCACTGGTTCTGAGCCCCAGAGTTCCCTACTTTGGTGTTTCTGGGTCTAGAAGTTCCCTAATTTAGTTTTTCTGGGCATAAAAGATCCCTAAATCGGCGTTTCTGAGCCCAAGACTTCCCTAAATTGGTGATCCTGAGCACAAAATTTCCGTAAATTGATGTTTCTGAGAATTAAAGTTCCCTAAATCGGTACTTCTGGGCCCCAAAGTTCCCTAAATTAGTGTTTCTGGGCCCCAAAGATCCCTAATTTGGTGTTTGTGAGTCCCAAAGTTCCCTAAATTGGTGCTTCTGAGCCCAGAACTTCCCTAATTTGTTGTTTCTGAGTCCAAAAGTTCTCTAAATTTTTGTTTCTCAGCCCAAAATTTCCCTAATTTGATGTTTTTGTGCCCCAAATTTCCCTAAATCGCTGCTTCTGAGCCCAAAAGTTCCCAAATTAGGTGTTCCTGAGCCTAAAAGTTATCTAAATCACTATTTCTGAACCCCACAGTTCCCTAATTTGTTTTTCTGGGCCTAAAAATCCCTAATTTACTTTTTCTGGGCATAAAATATCCCTAAATCGGTGTTTCTGAGCCCAATAGTTCCTTAAATCACTTTTTCTGAGCACCAGATTTCCCTAATTTGGTGTTTCTGGCCCTAAAAGTTCCCTAATTTAGTTTTCTTGGGCATAAAAATTCCCTAAATTGGTGCTTCTTAGCCCAAAAGTTCCCTGATTTGGTGTTTCTGGGCCTAAAAGTTCCCTCATTTAGTTTTTCTGGGACTTAAAGTTCCCTAAATTGGTGCTTCTGAGCCCAAAAGTTCCCTAAATCTCTGCTTCTGAGGACCGAAGTTCCCTATTTAGGTGTTCCTGGGCCTAAAAGTTCTCTAAATCACGATTCCTGAGCCCCAAAGTTCCCTAATTTGGTGCTTTTGAGCCCAAAAGTTCTCTAATTTGGTGTTTCTGAAGCTAAAATTTCCCTCATTTAGTTTTTCTGGGCATAAAAATCACTAAATTGGTGCTTCTGAGTAAAAAAGTACCCTAAATCATTGTTTCTGGGCCCCACAGTTCCCTAATTCGGTGTTTATGGGCCTAAAATTTCCTTCATTTAGTTTTTCTGGGCCTTAAAGTTCCTTAAAATGGTGCTTCTGAGCCCAAAAGTTCGCTAATTTGGTGTTTCTGAGCCGAAAAGTTCCCTAATCGCTGCTTCTGGGCCCAAAAGTTCCCTAAATCGATGCGTCTGAGCCCCAAAGTTCACAAATTAGGTGTTCCTGGGCCTAAAAGTTCCCTAAATCACTATTCCTGAGCCCCACAGTTCCCTAATTTGGTGTTTCTGGCCCTAAAAGTTCCCTCTTTTAGTTTTTCTGGGCCTTAAATTTCCCTTAATTGATGCTTCTGAGGCCAAAATTTTCCTAATTTGGTGCTTTTCAGCCCAAAAGTTCTCTAATTCGGTGTTTCTGAGCACAAAAGTTCGCTAATTTGGTGTTTCTGAACCCCAAAGTTCCCTAATTAGATGTTCCTGGGCCTAAGAGTTCTCTAAATCACTATTCCTGAGCCCCACAGTTCTCTAATTTGGTGTTTCTGGTCATAAAAGTTCCCTAATTTAGGTTTTCTGGGCATAAAAGATCCCTAAATTGGTGCTTCTGAGCCCAAAATTTGCCTAATTTGGTGTTTCTGAGCCCAAAATTTCTCTAAATTGGTGTTTCTCAGCCCAAAAGTTCGCTAATTTGGTGTTTCTGAGCCCAAAAGTTCGCTAATTTGGTGTTTCTGAGTCCCAGAGTTCCCTAATTAGGTGTTCCTGCGCCTAAAAGTTCTCTAAATCACTATTCTTGAGCCCCACAGTTCCCTATTTCGGTGTTTCTGGGCCTAAAATTTCCTTCATTTAGTTTTTCTGGGCCTTAAATTTCCCTAAATTTGTGCTTCTGAGCCGAAAAGTTCGCTAATTTGGTGTATCTGATCTGAAAAGTTCCCTAAATCACTGCTTCTGAGCCCAAAAGTTCCCGAATTAGGTGTTCCTGGGCCTAAAAGTTCTCTAAATAACTATTCCTGAGCCCCACAGTTCCCTAATTTGGTGGGTTTTAGCCTAAAAGATCCCTAATTTAGTTTTTCTGGGCATAAAAGATCCCTAAATCGGTGTTTCTGAGCCCAAAATTTCCCTAAATCACTGTTTATGACCACCAGATTTCCATAATTTGGTGTTTATGGGCCTAAAAGTTTCCTCATTTAGTTTTTCTGGGCCTTAAAGTTCCCTAAATTGGTGCTTCCGAGACCAAAAGTTCCCTAATTTGGTGTTTCTGAGCCCAAAAGTTCACTAATTTGGTGTTTCTGAGCCCCAAAGTTCCCAAAATCGCTGCTTCTGACACCAAAAGTTCCCTAATTAGCTGTTCCTGGGTCTAAAAGTTCTCTAAATCACTACTCCTTAGGCCCACAGTTCCCTAATTTGGTGTTTCTGAGCCTAAAATTTCCCTAATTTAGTATTTCTGGGCATAAAAGATCCCTAAATTGGTGCTTCTGAGCCCAAAAGTACCCTAAATCATTATTTCTGGGCACCAAAGTTCCCTAATTTGGTGTTTCTGAGCCCCAAAGTTCCCTAATTAGCTGCTTCTGAGCCCCAAAGTTGCCTAATTCGCTTCTTCTGAGTCCTAATGTTCCCTAAGCTGGTGTATCTTGGCCTAAAAGATCCCCAAATCGGTGTTTCTGAGCCCAAAAGTTCTCTAAATCACTCTTTCTGAGACACAAAGTTCCCTAATTAGGTGTTTCTTGGCCTAAAAGTTCCGTCATTTAGTTTTTCTGGGTCTAAAAGTTCCCTAAATTGGTGCTTCTGAACCCAAAAGTTCTCGAATTGGTGTTTCTGATCCCCACAGTTCCGTAATTTGGTGTTTCTGAGAACCAAACTTCCCTAAATCGCTACTTCTGTGTCCCACAGCTCCCTAATTACCTGTTCCTGGGCCTAAAAGTTCTCTAAATCACTATTCCTGAGCCGCACAGTTCCCTAATTTGGTGTTTCCGGGGCTAAATTTCCCTCATTTATTTTTTCTGGGCCTAAAAGATCCCTAAATCGGTGTTACTGAGCCCAAAAGCTCCCTAAAACGCTGCTTCTGAGTCCTAAAGTTCCCTAATTAGGTGTTCCTGGTCCTAAAAGTTCCCTAAATCACTATTCCTGAGCCCCACAGTTCCCTAATTTGTTTCTTCTGGGCATAAAAATTCCCTCATTTAGTTATTCTGGGCATAAAAGATCCCGATATTGGTGCTTCTGAGTCCAAAAGTTCCCTAAATCATGGTTTCTCGGCCCCAAAGTTCCCTAATTTGGTGTTACTGAGCCCCAAAGTTCCCTAATTCGCTTCTTCTGAGCCCCAAAGTTGCCTAATTCGCTGCTTCAAAGTCCTAACGTTCCCTAAGCTAGTGTTTCTGGGCCTAAAAGACCCCTAATTTGGTGTTTCTGAGCCCAAACGTTCTCTAAATCACTGTTTCAGCGCCAAAGTTCCCTAATTTGGTGATTCTTGGCCTAAAAGTTCCCTCATTTAGTTTTTTGTGGGCTTAAAACATCCCAAAATTTGTGCTTCTGAGCCCAAAATTTCGCTAATTTGGTGTTTCTGAGCCCCAAAGTTCCCTAAATCGCTGCTTCTGAGCCCAAAATTTCCCTAATTACGTGTTCATGGGCCTAAAAGTTCTCTAAATCACTATTCCTGAGCCCCACATTTCCCTAATTTGGTGGTTCTGGGCCTAAAAGATCCCTAATTTAGTTTCTCTGGGCCTAAAAGATTCCTAAATCGGTGTTTCTGAGCCCAAAAGTTCCTTAAATCACTTTTTCTGAGCACCAGATTTCCATAATTTGCTGTTTCTGAGACTGAAAGTTCCCTAATTTGGTGTATCTGAGCCCAAAAGTTCCCTAAATCGCTGCTTCTGAGACCAAAAGTTCCCTGATTAGATGTTCCTTGGCCTAAAAGTTCTCTAAATCACTATTCCTGAGCCCCACAGTTCCCTAGTTTGGTGTTTCCGGGCCTAAAAGATCCCTAATTTAATTTTTCTGGTATAAAAGATCCCTAAATCAATATTTCTGAGCCCAAAATTTCCCTAAATCACTGTTTCTGACCACCAGATTTCCCTAATTTGGTGTTTCTGGGCCTAAAAGTTCCCTCATTAAGTTTTTCTGGGCCTTAAAGTTCCCTAAATTGGTGCTTCTGAGTCCAAAAGTTCCCTAATTTGGTGCTTCTGAGCCCAAAAGTTCGCTAATTTGGTGTTTCTGAGCCCAAAAGTTCGCTAATTTGGTGTTTCTGAGCCCCAAAGTTCCCGAAATCGCTGCTTCTGAGACCAAAAGTTCCCTAATTAGATGTTCCTGGGCCTAAAAGTTCTCTAAATCACTATTCCTGAGCCCCAGAGTTCCCTAATTTGGTGTTTCTGGGCATAAAACTTCCCTAATTTAGTTTTTCTGGGCATAAAAGATTCCTAAATTGTTGCTTATGAGCCCAAAAGTACCCTAAATCATTGTTTCTGGGCCCCAAATTTCCCTAATTTGGTGTTTCTGAGCCCCAAAGTTCCGTAATTCGCTGCTTGTGAGCCGCAAAGTTGCGTAATTCGCTGCTTCTGAGTCCTAATGTTGCCTAAGCTGGTGTTTCTGGGGCTAAAAGACGCCTAAATCGGTGTTACTGAGCCCAAACGTTCTCTAAATCACTGGTTCTGAGACCCAAAGTTCCCTAATTACATGTTCCTGGGCCTAAAAGTTGTCTAAATCACTTTTCCTGAGCCCCACAGTTCCCTAATTTGGTGTTTCTGGGCATAAAAGTTCCCTAATTTAGGTTTCCTCGGCATAAAAGATCCCTAAATTGGTGCTTCTGAGCCCAAAAGTACCCTAAATCATTGTTTCTGGGCCCCAAAGTTACCTATTTCGCTGCTTCTGAGCCCCAAAATTGACTAATTCGCTGCTTCTGAGTCCTAATGTTCCCTAAGCTGGTGTTTCTGGGCCTAAAAGACGCCTAAATCGGTGTTTCTGAGCCGAAACGTTCTCTAAATCACTGTTTAAGAGCCCCAAAGTCCCCTAATTTGGTGTTTCTTGGCCTAAAAGTTCCCTCATTTTGTTTTTCTGGTCCTTAAAGTTCCCTAAATTGGTGCGTCTGAGCCCAAAATTTCTCTAATTTGGTGTTTCTGACCCCAAAATTTCTCTAAATTAGTGTTTCTGAGCCCAAAAGTTCACTAATTTGGTGTTTCTGAGAATCAAAGTTCCCTAAATCGTTGCTTCTGAATCCCAAAGTTCCCTAATTAGGTGTTCCTGGGCATAAAAGTTCTCTAAATCACTATTACTGAGCCGCACAGTTCCCTAATTTGGTGTTTCTGGGGTTAAAATTCCCTCTTTTATTTTTTCTCGGCCTAAAATAACCCTAAATTGGTGTTTCTGAGCCCAAAATTTCCCTAAAAAGCTGCTTCTGAGCCCTAAAGTTCCCGAATTAGGTGGACCTGTGCCTAAAAGTTCTCTAAATCACTATTCCTGAGCCCCACAGTCCCTAATTTGGTGTTTCCGGGCCTAAAAGATCCCTAATTTAGATTTTCTGTGTATAAAAGATCCCTAAATCGGTGTTTCTGAGACCAAAATGCCCTAAATCACTGTTTCAGACCACCAGATTTCCATAATTTGGTGTTTCTGGGGTTAAAAACTCCCTCATTTAGTTTTTCTGGGCCTTAAAATTCCCTGAATTGGTGCTTATGAGGCCAAAAGTTCCCTAATTTGGTGCTTCTAAGGCCAAAAGTTCTCTAATTTGGTGTTTCTGAGCCCAAAAGTTCGCTAATTTGGTGTTTCTGAGCCCAAAAGTTCGCTAAATCGCTGCTTCTGAGCACAAAAGTTCCCTAATTAGGTGTTCCTGGGCCTAAAAGTTCTCTAAATCACTATTCCTGAGCCCCACAGTTCCCTAATTTGGTGTTTCTGGGCCTAAAAGTTCCGTAAATTGGTGCTTCTGAGCCCAAAAGTTCCCTAATTTGGTGTTTCTGAGCCCAAAAGTACTCTAAATTAGTGTTTCTAAGCCCAAAAGTTCGCATATTTGGTGTTTCTGAGACCCAAAGTTCGCTAAATCGCTGCTTCTGAGACCAAAAGTTCCGTAATTAAATGTTCCTGGGCCTAAAAGTTCTCTAAACCACTATTCCTGAGTACCACAGTTCCCTAATTTGGTGTTTCTGGGCCTAGAAGTTCCCTCATTTAGTTTTTCTGGGCTTTAAAGTTCCCTAAATTGGTGCTTCTGAGCCCAAAAGTTCGCTAATTTGGTGTTTCTGAGCCGAAAACTTCCCTAAATCCTTGCTTCTGAGCCCAAAAGTTCCCTAAATCGCTGCTTCTGAGCCCAAAAGTTCCCTAATTAGGTGTTCCTGGGCCTAAAAGTTCTCTAAATCACTATTCCTGAGCCCCACAGTTTCCTAATTTGGTGTTTCTGGGCATAAAATTTACCTAATTTAGTTTTTCTGGACATAAAAGATCCCTAAATTGGTGCTTCTGAGCCCAAAAGTTCCCTAGATCATTGTTTCTGGGCCCCAAAGTTCCCTAATTTGGTGTTTATGAGCCCAAAATTTCCCTAATTCGTTGCTTCTGAGCCCCAAAGTTGCCTAATTTGTTGCTTCTGAGTCCTAATGTTCCCTAAGCTGGTGTTTCTGGGCCTAAAAGACCCCTAATTTGGTGTTTCTGAGCCCAAAAGTTCCCTAAATCACAGTTTCTGAGCACCAACGTTCCCTAATTTGGTGTTTCTTGGCCTAAAAGTTCCCTCATTTAGTTTTTCTGGGCCTAAAACATCCCAAAATTTGTGCTTCTGAAACCCAAAGTTCGCTAATTTGGTGGATCTGAGAACCAAAGTTCCCTAAATCGCTGCTTCTGAGACCAAAATTTCCCTAATTACGTGTTCCTGGGCCTAAAAGTTCTCTAAACCACTATTCCTGAGCCCCACAGTTCCCTAATTTGGTGTTTATGGCCCTAAAAGTTCCCTCATTTAGTATTTCTGGTCCTTAAAGCTCCCTAAATTGGTGTTTCTGAGCCCAAACGTTCTCTAAATTGGTGTTTCTCAGATCAAAAGTTTCCTAATTAGGTGTTCCTGGGCCTAAAAGTTCTCTAAAACACTATTCCTGAGCCCCACAGTTCTCTAATTTGGTGTTTCTGGGCCTAAAACTTCCCTGATTTAGTTTTTCTGGGCATTAAAATCCCTAAATTGGTGCTTCTGAGCCTAAAAATACCCTAAATCATTGTTTCTGGGCCCCACAGTTCCCTAATTTGGTGTTTCTGTGCCTAAAATTTCCCTAATTTATTTTTTCTGGTTTTAAAGTTCCCTAAATTGCTGCTTCTGAGCCCAGAAGTTCCCTAATTTGGTGTTTCTGAGCCCCAAAGTTCCCTAATTTGGTGTTTCTGAGCCCCAAAGTTCCCGAAATCCCTGCTTCTGAGACCAAAAGTCCCCTAATTAGATGTTCCTGGGCCTAAAAGTTCTCTAAAACACTATTATTGAGCCCCACAGTTCCCTAATTTGGTGTTTCCAGTCCTAAAATATCCCTAATTTAGTTTTTCTGGGTATAAAAGATCCCTAAATCACTGTTTCTGATCACCAGATTTCCCTAATTTTGTGTTTCTGGGCTTAAAAGTTACCTCATTTAGTTTTTCTGGGCCTTAAAATTCCCTAAATTGGTGCTTCTGAGCCCAAAAGTTCTCTAATTTGGTGTTTCTGAGCCCCACAGTTCCCTAAATCGCTGCTTCTGAGACCAAAAGTTCCCGAATTAGATGTTTCTGGGCCTAAAAGTTCTCTAAATCACTATTCCTGGGCCCCACAGTTACCTAATTTGGTGTTTATGGGCCTAAAAGTTCCCTAATTTAGTTTTTCTTGGCCTTAAAGTTCCCTAAATTGGTGCTTCTGAGGCCAAAATTTCCCTAATTTGGTGCTTTTGAGACCCAAAGTTCCCTAAATCGCTGCTTCTGAGCCCCAAAGTTCCCAAATTAGGTGTTCCTGGTCCTAAAAGTTCTCTAAATCACTATTCCTGAGCCTGAAAGTTCCCTAATTTGGTGTTTCTGGTCCTAAAAGATCACTAACTGAGTTTTCTTGGGCCTAAAAGATCCCTAAATCGGTGTTTCTGACCCCAAAAGTTCTCTAAATCGGTGCTTCTGAGCTCAAAAGTTCCCTAATTAGGTGTTCCTGGGCTTAAAAGTTCCCTAATTTGGTGTTTCAGGACCTTTAAGATCCCTTAATTGGTGTTTCTGAGCCCAAGAGTTCCCTAAATTGGAGTTTCTGAAACTGAAAGTTCCATAATTCGCTGCTTCTGGGCACCAAAGTTGTCTAAATCGTTATTTCTGAGCCTAAACATTCCCTAAATTCATGCTTCTGGGCCCCAAAGTTCCCTAAATTGGTGTTTCTGAAATCAAAAGATCTCTAAATCAGGTTCTGAGCCTCAATTTTCCCTAGTATCGTATTTCAGGGCCTAAAAGTTCCCTAATTTTGTTTTCTGGGACTAAAAGATCCCTAATTTGGTGCTTTTGAGCCCAAAAGTACCCTAAATCATTGCTTCTGGGCCCCAAAGTTCCCTAATTTGGTGTTTCTCAGCCTGAAAGTTCCCTAAGTTCGTGTTTCTAAGTCCCAAATTTCCTAATTCCCTGCTTCTGAGACCCAAAGTTGCCGAAGTCGCTGCTTCTGAGTCCCAATGTTCCCTAAGTTGGTGTAGTCGGGACTAAAAGATCCCTAAATCGGTGTTTCTGAGCCCAAACATTCACTAAATCACTGTTTCGGAGCCCCAAAGCTCCCTAATTTGGTGTTTCTGGGCCTAAAAGTTTCCTAATTTGGTGTTTCAGGGTCTAAAAGATCACTAAATTGGGGTTTCTGAGACCAAAGTTCCCTAAATCGCTGCTTCAGAGGCCAAAAGTTCCCTAAATCGTTGCGTCTGAGCCCAAAAGTTCCCTAATGAGGTGTTCCTGGGCCTAAAGTTTCTCTAAATCACTATTCCTGAGCCCCAAAGTTCCCTAATTTGGTGTTTCAGGGCCTAAAAGAACCCTAATTCGGTGTTTCGGAACCCAAACGTTCACTAAATCACTGTTTCTGAACACCAGATTTCCATAATTTGGTGTTTCCTGGCCTAAAAGTTCCCTCTTTTAGTTTTTCTGGGGCCATAAGTTCCCTAATTTGGTGTTTCCGGGCCTAAAAGGTCCCTAAATTGGTGTTTCTGAGCCCAAGAGTTCCCTAAATTGGTGTTCCTGAGCCTGAAATTTCCCTAATTTGGTGTTTCTTAGACTGTAAGTTCCCTAAATCGGTACTTCTGGCCCCCAAACTTCCCTAATTTGGTGTTCCTGAGCCTGAAAGTTCCCTAAATTCCTGTTTCTGAGGCCCAAAGTTCCCTAATTCGCTGCTTCTGAGTTCCAATGTTCCCGAAGTTGGTGTTTCTCTGCCTAAAAGATATCTAAAGCCGTGTTTCTGAGCCCAAACGTTCACTAAATCACTGTTTCTGAGACCCAAAGTTCCCTAATTTGGTGTTTCTGGGCCTGAAAGTTCCCTCATTTAATTTCTCGGGGCCTAAAAGTTCCTTCAATTGGTATTTCTGAGGCCAAAGTTCCCTAAATCGCTGCTTCTGAGCCCAAAAGTTCCCTAAGTAGGTGTTCCTGGGCCTAAAAGTTCTCTAAATCACTATTCCTGAGCCCTAAAGTTCCCTCATTAGGTGTTTCTGGGGCTAAAAGTTCCCTCAGTTGGTGTTTCAGGGCCTAAAAGATCCCTAAATTGGTGTTTCTGAGCCCAAGAGTTCCCTAAATTGGTGTTTCTGAGACTGAAAGTTCCCTAAATCGGTGCTTCTGGGCACCAAAGTTCCCTAAAATGGTGTTTCTGAGACCCAAAGTTCTCTAAATCGGTGTTTCTGAATCTAAACGTTCCCTAAATTCATGCTTCTGGGCCCTAAATTTCCCTAAATTGGTGTTACTGAAACCAAAAGATCTCTAAATCAGTTTCTGAGCCCCAAATTTCACTAGTATCGTATTTCAGGACCTAAAAGTTCCCTAATTTTGTTTTCTGGGCCTAAAAGATCCCTAAATTGGTGCTTTTGAGCCCAAAAGTACCCTAAATCATTGCTTCTGGGCCCCAAAGTCCCCTAATTTGGTGTTTCTGAGCCTGAAAGTTCACTAAGTTAGTGTTTCTGAGCTTCAAAGTTGCCTAAATTCGTGTTTCTGAGTCCCAAAGTTCCCTAATTCGCTGCTTCTGAGACCCAAAGTTGCCTAATTCGCTGCTTCTCAGACCCAATGTTCCCTAACTTGGTGTTGCCGGGCCTAAAAGATCCCTAATTCGGTGTTTCGGAACCCAAACGTTCACTAAATCACTGTTTCTGAACACCAGATTTTCATAATTTGGTGTTTCCTGGCCTAAAAGTTCCCTCTTTTAGTTTTTCTGGGGCCATAAGTTCCCTAATTTGGTGTTTCCGGGCGTAAAAGTTCGCTCATTTGGTGTTTCAGGGCCTAAAAGATCCCTAAGAGCCCAAGAGTTTCCTAAATTGGTATTTCTGATGCTGAAAGTTCCCTAAATTCATGTTTCTGATCCCAAGAGTTCCCTAAATTGGTGTTTCTGAGACTGAAAGTTCCCTCATTTTGTTTTTCTGAGACTGAAAGTTCCCTAAATCGGTGTTTCTGAGCCTAAACTTTCCCTAAATTCATGTTTCTGGGCCCCAAAGTTCCCTAAATTGATGTTTCTGAAAACAAAAGATTTCTAAATCAGTTTCTGAGCCCCAAATTTCACAAGTATCGTATTTCAGGGCCTAAAAGTTCCCTTATTTAATATTTCTGGGCCTAATAGATACCTAAATTGGAGCTTTTGAGCCCAAAAGTACTCTAAATCATTGCTTCTGGGCCCCGAAGTTTCCTAATTTGGTGTTTCCGAGACTGAAGATTCCCTAATTTGGTGTTTCTGAGCCTGAAAGTTCAATAAATACATGTTTCTGAGCCCCAAAGTTCCCTAAATCGCTGCTTCGGAGGCCAAAAGTTCCCTAACTGGCTGCTTCTGAGCCCAAAAGTTCCCTAATTAGGTGTACCTGGGCCTAAAAGTTCTCTAAATCACTATTCCTGAGCCCCAAAGTTCCCTAATTTGGTGTTTCTGGGCCTAAAATTCCTTATATAGTTTTTCTTGGCATAAAAGTTCCCTAAATCACTGTTTCTGAGCCCAAGAGTTCCCTAAATTGGTGTTCCTGAGCACAAAAGTTCCCTAATTTGGTGTTTCTGAGCCCAAACGTTCACTAAATCACTATTCCTGAGCCCCACTATTCCCTAATTTGGTGTTTCTGAGCCTCAAAGTTCTCTAAATCGCTGCTTCTGAGCCCCAAAGTTGCCTAATTCGCTGCTACTGTGAACCAAAGTTCCCTAAGTTGGTGTTTCTGGGCCTAAAAGTTCCCTAATTTAGATTTTCTGGGCATAAAAGATCCCTAAATCGTCGTTCCTGAGACCCAAAAGTTCCCTAAATCACTGTTCTAATAGCCCAAGAGTTCCCTAAATTGGTGTTTCTGAGCCCCAAAGTTCCCTAAATCGCTGCTTCTGAGCTCCAAAGTTGCCTAATTTGCTGCTTCTCAGTCCCAATGTTCCCTAAGTTGGTGTTTCTGGGCCTAAAAGATGCCTAAATTGGTGTTTCTGGGCACAAACGTTCACTAAATCACTGGCTCTGAGCCCCAAAGTTCCCTAATTTGGTGTTTCTGGGCCTAAAATTTCCCTAATTTTGTTTTCTAGGCCTAAAAGATCCCTAAATCGGTGTTTCTGAGCCCAAACGTTCTCTAAATCTCTGTTTCTGAGCACCAGATTTCCCTACTTTGGTGTTTCTGGGCCTAAAAGTTCCCTCATTTAGTTTTTCTGGCCCAAAAAGTTCCATAATTTGGTGCTTCTAAGCCCAAAAATTCTCTAATTTGGTGTTTTTGAACCCAAAAGTTCTCTAAATTGGTGTTTCTGAGCCCCAGAGTTCGCTACTTTGGTGTTTCTGAGCACAAATGTTATCTAAGTTGGTGTTTCTGAGCCCAAACGTTCCCTAAATCGGCGTTTCTGAGCCCAAAAGTTCTCGAAGTTGGTTTTTCTGAGACTGAAAGTTCCCTAATTTGGTGTTTCTGGGCCTAAAAGTTCCCTAATTTAGTTTCTATGGGCATAAAAGGTCCCTAAATCGGCATTTCTGAGCCCAAAAGTTCCCTAAATCACTGTTTCTGAGCCCAAGAGTTCCCTAAATTGGTGTTCCTGAGCCCAAAAGTTCCCTAAACTGGTTTTTCTGAGACTGAAATTTCCCTAAATTGGTGTTTCTGGGCCCCAAAGTTCCCTAAATTAGTGTTTCTGACCCTGAAAGTTCCCTAAATTGGTGTTTCTGAGCCCAAAAGTTCCCTAACTGGCTGCTTCTGAGCCACAAAGTTCCCTAATTAGGTGTTCCGGGGCTTAAAAGTTCTCTAAATCACTATTCCTGAGCCCCACAGTTCCCTAATTTGGTGTTTCAGGGCCTAGAAGATCCCTAGATTGGTGCTTTTGAGGCCAAAAGTACCCTAAATCATTGCTTCTGGGCCCCCAAGTTCCCTAATTTGGTGTTTCTGAGCCTGAAAGTTCCCTACATTGGTGTTTCTGAGCCCCAAAGTTCCCTAATTCGCTGCTTCTGAGCCCCAAAGTTGCCTAATTCGCTGCTTCTGAGTCCTAATGTTCGCTAAGCTGGTGTTTCTGGGTCTAAAAGATCCCTAAAGCGGTGTTTCTGAGCCCAAACGTTCACTAAATCACTGTTTCTGAGCCCCAAAGTACCCTAATTTGGTGTTTCTGGGTCTAAAAGTTCCCTAATTTAATTTCTCTGGGCCGAAAAGTTCCCTAAATCGGTGTTTCTGAGGTCAAAGTTCCCTAATTCGCTGCTTCTGAGCTCAAAAGTTCCCTAATTCGCTGCTTCTGAGTCCCAAATTTCCCTAATTAGGTGTTCCTGGGGATAAAAGTTCTCTAAATCACTATTCCTGAGCCCAAATGTTCCCTAATTTGGTGTTACAGGGCCTAGAAGATCCCTATATTGGTGTTTCTGAGCCCCAAAGTTCCCTAATTTGCTGCTTCTGAGTCCCAATGTTCGTTAAGTTTGTGTGTCTGGGCCTAAAATATCCCTAAATCAGTGTTTCTGAGCCCAAACGTTCACTAAATCAGTGTTTCTGAGAACCAAAGTTCCCTAACTTGGTGTTTCTGGGCCTAAAAGTTCCCTTATTTAGTTTTTCTGGGCATAAAAGATCCCTAAATTGGTGTTTCTGAGCCCAAACGTTCACTAAATCTCTGTTTCTGAGCACCAGATTTCCCTAATTTGGTACTTCTGGGCCTTAAAGTTCCCTCATTTAGTTTTCCTGGGCCTGAAAGGTCCATAAATTGGTGTTTCTGAGTCCAAAAGTTCCCTATTTTGGTGCTTCTGTGCCCAAAAGTTCTCTCTTTTGGTGTTTCTGAGCCCAAAAGTTCTCTCATTTGGTGTTTCTGAGCCCAAAAGTTCGCTAATTTGGTGTTTCTGGGCCTAAAAGATAATTAAATCCGTGTTTCTGAGCCCAAACGTTCTCTAAATCACTGTTTCTGAGCCCCTAAGTTCCCTAATTTGGTGTTTCTGGGTCTAAAATTTCCCTAATTTAATTTCTCTGGACCTAAAAGATCCCTAACATGGTGTTTCTGAGGCCAAAGTTCCCTAAATCGCTGCTTCTGAGCCCAAAATTTATCTAATTTGGTGTTTCTGAGCCCAAAAGTTCACTAATTTGGTGTTTCTGGGCCTAAAACTTCCCTAATTTAGTTTTCATGGGCATAAAAGATCCCTAAATCGGCGTTTCTGAGCCCAAGTATCCTTAAATCCCTGTTTCTGAGCACAAGAGTTCCCTGAATTGGTGTTCCTGAGCCCAAAAGTTCCCTAAACTGTTTTTTCTGAGACTGAAATTTCCCTAAAATGGTGTTTCTGAGGCCCAAAGTTCCCTAATTGGCTGCTTCTGGGCCTATATTTTCCCTAATTTAGTTTCGCTAGGCCTAAAAAATCCCTAAATTAGTGTTTCTGAGGTCAAAGTTCCCTAATTTGCTGCTTCTGAGCCCCAAAGTTGCCTAATTCGCTGCTTCTGAGTCCTAATGTTCCCTAAACTGGTGTTTCTGGGCCTAAAAGATCCCTAAATCGGTGTTTATGAGCCCAAATATTCTCTAAATCATTGTTTCTGAGCCCCAAAGTCCCCTAATTTGGTGTTTCTGGGTCTAAAAGTTCCCTAATTTAATTTCTCTGGGCCTAAAAGATCCCTAAATCGGTGTTTCTGATGCCAAAGTTCCCTAAATCGCTGTTTCTTTGCTCAAAAGTTCCCTAAATCGCTGCTTCTGAGTCCCAAAGTTCCCTAATTAGGTGTTCCTGGGCCTAAAAGTTCTCTAAATCACTATTCCTGAGTCCCAAAGTTCCCTAATTTGGTGTTACAGGGCCTAGAAGATCCCTAAATTGGTGTTTCTGAGTCCCAAAGTTCCCTAAATCGCTGCTTTTGAGCCCCAAAGTTGCCTAATTCGCTGCTTCTATGTCCCAATGTTCCCTAAGTTGGTGTTTCTGGGCCTAAAAGATGCCTAAATTGGTGTTTCTGGGCATAAACGTTCACTAAATCACTGTTTCTGAGACCCAAAGTTCCCTAATTTGGTGTTTCTGGGCCTAAAATTTCCCTAATTTTATTTCTCTAGGCCTAAAAGATCCCTAAGTCGGTGTTTCTGAGCCCAAACGTTCTCTAAATCTCTGTTTCTGAGCACCTGTTTTCCTACTTTGGTGTTTCTGGGCCTAAAAGTTCCCTCATTTAGTTTTTCTGGCCCCAAGAGTTCCCTAATTTGGTGCCTCTGAGCCCAAAAATTCTCTAATTTAGTGTTTCTGAGCCCAAAAGTTTGCTAATTTGGTGTTTCTGAGACCAGAAGTTCTCTAAATTGGTGTTTCTGAGCCCAAATGTTCGCTAATTTCGTGTTAATGAGCCCCAGAGTTAGCTAATTTGGTGTTTCTGATCCCAAAAGTTCTCTAAGTTGGTGTTTCTGAGCCCAAACGTTCACTAAATCAGTGTTTCTGAGCCCCAAAGTTCCCTATTTTGGTGTTTCTGGGCCTAAAAAGTTCCCTAATTCTGTTTTCTCTGGGCCTAAAAGATGCCCAAATTGGTGTTTCTGAGGCCAAAGTT